>JAGVVM010006097.1:0-13840 GCA_019149425.1 Psidium friedrichsthalianum
CAGTGATTGTGGTCCAGTCAATCCTAGAGAGTTACTCAAGAGTCAAGAGAGCTTGGAATTCACAGTAATTTCGAGAATAGAGGATGTCCTTTACGCAGACTCTGTGGCTCAAAATCCATCACTAGAGCGAACCTGACCAGCCACCCTTAAATGACGAGGAAGAGGTAGAGGCCTTGCAAACTGCAGAAACACCAAATTCAAAGACACTGTCCGACTTCATGGGCTGGAAAGTCGGGAAGGAAGGGAGCATAATGAAGGGGAAAGCTCAATAAGCAATTTAGAAAGTTTTGTTGTAGATGGTGAGGGACATATTGTGAGTAGATCACCACATGTTCCTAATATAAAGAAGGTTTCCTATTTAGAGAAGCTTGAGAACTTGAGTGGCCTAAGAAGCCCGACGGCTCGGCACTGAAGAGAACAAGGAGAGATGAAGAAGAGGAAAAGGCAATCGAGAGCGATTCAGATTTTGAATGTGTAGAATACAGCGACAGCATATCAAATGTAAATATCCAGATTGCGTAGAATTTTTAGGGACTGGTACATCCTCCAAGGGAAGTCTTGATGTCCAATTCATTCTTTATAGTGTCTGTACTTCTCTTCTCCCTCTTATCGGTCTGCTCTTATCGATGTAAACTGATTAGCTAGAGAACTTCATCACAGATTGGCTAATGAATACGCAAAATCCTAATTTTTGTGGAGGGGGATATAGATAGCGGTCCACGTGGCACCAAAACATTAAGTAAGCCTTCGCGTCGGTGTCCGACACGGACACGCCTTCGACAAACGTCCAACACGTGATCAACGAATGTCGAAGATCCAACATGTAATCAAAGCTCGAACACCAGCACGTAGTCAAAGCTCGAACACATTTTCGTGAATTGAAAGAACTTTTGCTCTCAAAATATTAAATCAAACTTGCCCTTTGACTTAAGCCAAGCACAGCCCAAAAAGTGAGGTCCTTCGCATTTCATCCGTGCCATTTTATAGAGCTCGTTAGACTTGTTATCTAACTTGGTTCCGATGTGAGACTTCTTTGTATAACTAGAAAGCCTACTGAACTCATTTGTGGCCTCTTATACAAATTTCTCTTTGTTGCTTTCACTCTTATTTTCATGGACATTAAAGAAATGACCACGCTTATTTTGCCCTTGCTGCTCACTGTTCGTCCTTGATGTTGATCATTCATTTCTACTGCTGCTAATCGATCCTTCTCATCGCTGCTGTTCGGTGATTCTGCCTTGCTATTGCCTATGCTCCCTATTTGTCCACTGATTTGAGATCATCACTGGTCGTGTTGCTGTTGAGGCCAAAGGGACCAAGAGTTGTGTTTTGCCAAGTTACCGAGTTACTGCCTCGACATTGTCATCAATTCATACACCTTCACCTCTTTAACCACAAGTCATTTGCATAATTCCCTTTTGTATCAAATTATTCTAATTAAAATATTCATAAAAATTGATAATTTATCATATATATATATATATATGTAAAAAGATATATTTAATATATAACGCGTCCTCATTATGTCGGAATTTTCTAATTTTAGGCAATAACGCGTCAGCACATTATCGTGTTGTGTTGCGTGTTGGTGCTACTTAGATAGCGGTAACCACGCATTTATCTTCATTGCATGAGTTAATTTTCAAAGACTATTTAACAATTGAAATTTCAAAAATCCGAGTCAATAACTAAGATGATTAGAATAACAAATATAAAGAAGATTTCTTAGTTATAAGAACACCATTGGTGCTGAGAGAGAGAGAGAGAGAGAGAGAGAGAGAGAGAGAGAGAGAGAGAGAGTCCTGTAAGCTTAGGAGCATTTCCCAATCTTGGCAGCTTGGTACGGTAATTCCAAAGAAACTTGTAGCAGACTTTTCTCAAATGGTAATGAGATGTTCTTTTTTGAAAAGAAAACAGAATATAAAATGGTAATAACATAATAATGATCTAGCTAGCCAAAAGATGTATTGGCATAGGACTTAATTAACTGAAATGATGATAAATTATTTTCACCGAAAGAAATTTTTAGCAGACTTCTCTCAAATAGCAATGAGACTTTGTTTCTTGAAGGAGCATGATGATTGATGGTGAGGAAGAGACACAGATCTTTGTGTAAGTTACCGGCACGGTACATTAGTTTGAACTGTTTAAACTAAACTCAATAAAAACTCTCAACATGCAATCTGAGTCCCTTAACCAAGAAAAACTGGCTGCCTCAAACAGTCGCTGCTCTCATAGACTGTCATAAAGGCATTGAAATTCCTGCAAGATGGACAGAGGAAAGTATTGTTAAGAATGATTCATGTTCTACGAGAATGGCCAACTCTATTTCAATTACATGATGCAAATAATCAAATAATCATTTCCAAATGCTCTGCACAAAAATGAGTGATGCATGTGCCTCTGGTTAGACGATATATCTGACCAATTTACGTCTAGAAGGCAAGATTATATATAGTTTTCGGATTAAAAGGAATGCAAAAAAAAAAAAAACAGCCTAAAAATCACATTTTGACAGATTCATCTCTTCCATGGGCCACATAAGCAAGCTTCAGCCAGGACACACAGAGGCAGAGAATATCTCATAATAACATAAGTTGCTCTTGTTTTCTCTGATCAGTGACAAGAAACTGTTTAGTTTTTTTCATATAGCCCGACTGAATTGACACTTTAAACAAGCATGCATGCAAAACACTAGTTCCAACAATCAATATACTAAAATTATTTTTTTATGTATGATTAATCTCGAACCACTTCAAACTCTCCTGGTTCCAATAACTCGTAGAAAAGAGCAGAGATGATTCCACTGGCAGCTCTAAAATCATTTCAACAAGCGGCAAAAACTTTATCTATCAATGAAATTGAGCAAAGCTAACTATATCCAGAGGAAACTTGATGCTACCGAAAGAGTATGGATCAAATTCCATCTTCACCAGGTAATGGAAGCCTTCATAAAAAATTTGCAGATGCTCTGCACTAAAATGAGTGATGCATGTGCCCCTAGTTGGACAAGATATCTCATCAACATTAGAAAAACTTTCCAGGATATGGGGAGAGGAAAAAAGAAAGCCTAAAAATCACATTCAACAGATTCATCTCTTTTATGGACCAGATGAGCAAAGCTCCAGCCAGAATACACAAAGGCAGAGAGCAAAAGCTTTAACCATATACAGAGTAAACTTGATGCTGTTGAAAAGAGTATGGATCAAATGCCATCTCCCACCAGCTTAGGAAAGTGCAAGGCCACTTGTGTGCACCCACGCCAACAAACCAACGTGATAGTGATCCTTTTCCTTGCCCCCATGTTATGGGTGACTGCCAATTACAATCCTCAGAAACTACTAATGTTTTTTCTTTGGCCAGAGAGGAACTATTAAATAATTTGCTTAAACAAGCTACTTAAGTTGAACAGTCACAAAGACATCTCCATATCATGCAATACAACCTGCCTGGACTTCTTACAAAACAGACTTTGAAGTTTTCAAAATTCAAAACTATCATTAAAAGATGAATATCACCCAGCAAAACACTAAATAGTGTCATTCGAATTATCTACATCATCCAGAAGCTTTGGACACCATGGGAAAGCAGCAAACAAAGTAAGAGAAATACGAAAGATAGAACAAAAGAGGGCTAAGACATTAAAGGAAACAAGTAGCCAAAGTGACCGAATTGTACATTTGAGTAGATGAAGCTCAGCACGCTGCTAAGTATTTCCAATAATCTTCCTCATCCACAAGCCATTTCTAGATTATCAAGTACCCTTTTACATGCGATCTTCATTCCTCCGATTACTATGAGGTCAGATCTAAACATTTACTTCAATTTGATTTGTCGCCATTAATATGATTCATTTCAAAAGAAGGAAACCTTTATTTTGTCAACAAGATGCCCCATTTACAACTGAAGAGGCGAAGCACTCTATGGACAAGGCAGATCATGTTTGACTCTGTCACAACCACACCATGCAACTAGATCCTTTCTCATCCCAAATGAACTTTTGTGGTCCTTCTACATATTGCCAACACCGAAAAATAAGTTCTAAATAGATGACATGCTATCTGGTTACCGCAACAATCTAAACTAAGTGGACAATGCTTAGAGAACCAAAACCACAAGACATGCATCAAAATTGCTTAGCTCAGAGCAACTCAGTGTTTTCACCATTCCTCCCACACGGGTCACCAAAATCCAAAATTCACCAGTTACCACACAACCGAACATCACTTAAGAAGGTATAGTGCGATAATGTAACCGGACCTTGAGGCACTAATCCCCAACTCTGGACTCCATTGCCAAGTTCGACTGGAGCCTCGCCGAGGCGATAGCGCTGTGGAGAGGCATCAATGATTCGACGCCGCCGCTCAACTCCAAGGGCAACCTAACACCACAAATCATCAGAAACAAACATACGGTGAATCTGGAGATGACCCCGGACATGGACAAGAATGCTCAGCACAAGAGTAGCGAAAAGACGGATGCTTTGCTTCTTCTGGGTCAAAATGGACGCGAATGCTCATAGAGTGAGTGCTATTTGAGACATTTTACCGTGAGAAGGCGCGAGAAAAGCGCCTGGAAGAAGCGGAAACGGATGACGGGAGTGAGCTGAGGTAGAGGGCGGGGAGTGGTTGAGCTTGAGAGACAGAGGGCGTAATCGAGAGGATAACCTGGAGACGACCTTCGAAGACGCCATTGCTGAAGGTTTTTGGTGGGTTTTGTTTCTTTTTCCCTGTGATCTCTTGAAGAGGGTTGATGCTTCGGGAGGTTTGCTAGAGTTACTGGTCTTTGTATGGTCTTTGTGTCACTGACCAATGGCAGCCCTGGAATTTTTTTTTCCTTTTTTTTATCCTAATGCATTTGTAGGGGTGGTCGGTTTTCATTTCGGTCTGATCTCATGCAAGCACCGAGAACCGAACCAGATGGTCTTGAATCGGATTCGGTCAGTTCCTAAGGGTGCGTATGGTAACGCTCCAGAAAAAGTGTTTCTGTTCCTAAAGTGTTCTCGGAACGCTTTGGAAACAGAAACGCGTATGATAAAAAAAATGATCCAAAAGTGTTCCGAGAACACTTTTGAGAAACAAGAACACTTTGGAGCAGAAATGAGAAACAAAAAAAACTTGCTATTGTGTTTCCGGAACACTTTTTAAAAACACATTTGGAATATTTTTTGGAAACAATTGGGAACACTTTCTTGAAAGTAATTAAAAATAAAAATAATTAAAGAATAAAATAACTAAAATAAAAATATTTTTTTTGAAAAATAAAAAATAAGAAAGATTAAAAATCGAAATAATAAAAATAAATAATCAAATAAATTAATTTAAAATAAAATGATTAAAAATAAAAAAAATTTCGAAATAAAAAAAAATAAAAATAAAAAATCGAAATAATTAAATAATAAAAAATAATTTTTTGAAAAATAAAAAATAAAAAAGATTAAAAATAGAAATAATTAAAATAAATAATCAAAAAAATTAATTTAAAATAAAATGATTAAAAATAAAAAAAATAATTTTTTCGAAATAATAAAAATAAAATAATAAGAATAAGAATAAAAATAATAAAAATAAATTAATTAATTAAAATAAAAATATAAAAAAATAATTTTTTTCAAAAAAATAATAATAAAATTAATTTTTTTGAAAAATAAATAATAAAATTAATTTTTTCGAAAAAATAAATAATAAAAAATAATTTTTTTCAAAAAATAAATAATAAAATAAAAAATAATTTTTCCAAAAAAAATAAATAATTAAAAAATAAAAAAAATAAAAAATATTCTAAATAATAAAAATTAATTGAGAAATTGAATCATTTACAAAGGGTATTTTTTATTAAACGACATTTACGTCAAAGTTGTATCCCAATATACTTTTCAATTACAGTTTATCAAACAGTATTTGCATTCATTATGTAATTATATGTTTATCTATTTGGAATCATTTATGTATGTCTCATAATTGTAATTTTTCCTATCTATGGAAGACATATTTCATGTTCTCATTGCTCAATTCTAATTTGACTTCTCTTTCATTTTTTTTTATTGTTGATCTCATCCATATTGAAAAAATTAGGAATATAATTAAATGGAAAAATTAGGAATATAATTTTTTTGCAGTTAATAAATGCGCTTTTGTTCTTTTTTTTTTGTTCCGAGTACAAAAACTTTATACAGTTACCAAACGCGTTTCTGTTCCTTTTTTGTTCCGAGAACAGAAACTTTATGTAGTTACCAAACGCGTTTTTGTTTCCAGAAATCATTGCCGGGAACAGAAACATAAAAAAGTGTTTCTGTTCCAAAAGTTGTTCCAGGAACAGAAACGTTACCATACGCACCCTAAGCGATCCAATGAAACTGGTGGATTATTAATAGAAATTAGTAATATGGACTTTAATTTTAATATATTAATTAAAATTAAGCTTGCATTTAAAAAATAAAAATAAAGTAAAAAAATAGTATGATTCCCCTTGGGCTAGGAATTGAATCGAAATCACCGATTCCAATATTACAGGACTAGGAACTAACTTATTGGTTTGGTCCAATCCAAATGGTTTTAATTTGATCAGTCCATCTTGCTTAGCGCAGCTTATTCAATCCCCTCTGATAATTTTTTATTCGATTTAGGTTCTTGCTCAGCCCTAATAAATTGATAGATCCGCTAATGAGTCTGCCGCCGACCGTTATGTCGCTCACCTATTTGAAATGAAACTCTCTTTTATGCTTGGGAATTGAAAGCGTTTTACATCAATTAAAATTAGACCCGACATTGAGCCTAGCTGAGGCCAGTTCGACCTACCCATTGGAGCGAATCTATTAGAAGCCCATGGGGTCGTCCTCTTATCGGTAGAGGTGTCAAATGGGTGGGTCGGGTCGGGTTTGGGTTGGGTCGAATATGGTCCGACCCATATTGACCCGTCTAACCCATTTTGACCATATTCAATGACCCATACCCGACTCAACCTGCAACCACCCATACCCGACCTGACCCATTTTGACTCATATTGCCAAATCCACTAATATTCTAAGAAAAATTATATAACCCATTTAACCTATTTTATTTTGCTTTTATTTTTCTTCTTTCATTTTTCTCCGCCACGGCGAGCGGCGGCGTCAGCGGTGCGGTCGCCACTGATGGTTGCTGCCGCCGGTTAGGCTGCTGTAGGACCATGTCGTGGGTCAACTGCCGGCTCCAGCCGCCGGCGCGCGGCCGGCCTCAGGTCGCCTCGGCCGGCCTGCGGTCCCCTCGGTCGGTCCATCGGCCGGCCTGCGGTCACCGCGGCCGGTCTCCGAGGCCGGTCTCATCAGCCGGCCGGCGGTTGCCGAGGCCGGTCGATCGGCCGGCCTCGGTCGCCGCGGCCGGTGCCGCAGGCCGGCCGCATTCGGCCGGCCGGGCGGTCGCTCGGCCGGCCTGCGGTCGCCGCGGCCGGTCGCATAGACGGCCGGAGGTCACCGCGTCCGTCGCATCGGCAGGCTGCAAGTCTCCGAACGGGCCGGTCGCATCGTGCAGGCTGCAAGTCTCCGCGGACCGTGGTTTCATAGGCCGGCCGGCGGTCGCCTCGCCGGTCGCAATCGGCCCGCCTGTGCAGGTCGCACGCGGCGGTGGCATCGGCCGGCCGCAGGTCGCCAGCGTCCGGTCGAATCGTCCCGCGCAAGTGTGTTTTTGGTAGGTGTAGGTACGCCGCGTCCGGTCGCATCGCCGCCGCAGGCTCGCCGCGGCGGATCGTATTGACCTGCGGCCGGCCGCAGGTCGCCTCACCGGTCCGCCGCGGCCGGCCGCAGGTCCGCCTTGGCCGGTCTCCGCGGCCGGCCGCGGGCGCGACGGGTGGCTGCGGAGACCGACGGCCGGCGATTGGGCCGCGGTGGGCGACGGTCCCCGAAAATCAATTCCATAACAAACGACGAAATTATTTTTCATTTATTTTTAAGTATTAATCCAACATCGGAAAATATTATTATTTTCTTGAAAAATGATTCCTGAAAAATGATTTCCGAAAGTATCCATTTTTCGTGAAACAAACGAAAGGCCCTAGGTCCATTTGTAATTTGTGAGAGTTATGGGTCGAAAATGGATCCAATATGGGTCAAAAAATGGGTTTCATGCGTGGCCCAGTTTTTGACCCATTTATTTCACTTCAACCTTTTGGACCCATTTTTAGTAAGTCCTTTAAATGTTAATGACCCATATAAGACCTATTTTATATAAAATATGGGTCAAAATATGGGTCTTTTGACCTATTGACGGCTCTACTTATCGGTTTCGAATATTCAAAAATTGTACGAGAAAAAACATAAAGAGATAGAAGTACATATTTTTTTGGTGCATCTTCCAGGAGAGTAGTGCATTATTGTTTGTAAAATTTCGGCGGGCCACGCAATTTCCTCAGTGGGCTGGCTGCCTTTCGGTTTTCATGGCCTCGCAGACATAAGCTAGAGATTGAAGAGGTTTGCACTAACATGATCAAGAACACACGAACTTTTTGTACTGGTGCTTGGATGGGATCATGTGTAGTTAAGATTACAAAATCTTGACACATTCTTACAGGACATGGAGGTAGGATCACGAGTCTGTCCCTTTCGCGCTGAGGCGGGAAAAATGTCTGAATGGAGATTCGTATGGGCACGGATCGAGGTGCTTGCTCTTCTCAAACAATATCCCCAAGTCACGGCTCTCTGCATTTCAGCAGAAGAACTGCAACCCGAGGTGCGAAGATCCTACTGGAAACTCACGATTAGCTTCTAAGATGGTAGAACTATTCCGAGTCAATCTTGACGCAAATGCTGTCAAACAACAGCTATGACAGTTCCCAGTTGCCCGAGAGAACAAACAGCATGCGAAGCGCAAAATGTATGCTGACACTGTTAAAATTGGAAGAACCAGAGCACAGTAGAACTAATGTGATCTGTGGATCAGAATTCCAGGATATATTTTCAACACAATGCTATTTGAACTTACATTAGGAACAGCAGTTGGAACGCAAGGGCACATGAAGAATCAACAGCGACCTCCAAGATCCAAATAAGATATGATAGATTGGCGCTTCGAGCCGAGGCCTACGGCAAAGGATGCAGCTACAAAGAAACACAATCGACGCATACACTTAAATATGCTGAGGTTGAACCTCTAAGAATCGGACCTCCCAAGCAGCCCCCAAAAAAGCATTTTGTAGGACGTTGATCCCCTATAAGGAACGGATTAAGCAACACAGCCTCCGCACATAATACTCCTGCAGCAAAAGAAAGCCAGCGTTCAACAGAATAATCATTGTCTGTAAATCTTGTGAAGGCATTGAGAAAGCAAGGATGTGTTGGATGAAAGTGTCTGATCACATAAAATGGAGATAAACAGAAACAGACCACATGTTAGTCTTAGAAGCTGAAAAGCATGTTCTGTCAATTCCAAAGGCAGAAATTAAGAACAGTAGACATCAAAGGGGTAGCTTGCATTGTGGTCTTAGCATCATGTGGGTAGCATTGTTGTCCTAGCATCAGACATATTGCGAGGCTCGCTGCAAGGTAACGATGAGCTTGAGAAGATTACACAACCGTCATTCGACTGGAACCATTATATAAGTGAAGATACCCAAGAGGTATCTAATATGACTCTTCCCACCCACAACACCAAAATTTCCCCTATCACTGTGTTGTTAGGCAGAAGTAACATCTCTCAATTCATGATCCGCAGATGACAATGGTTGTCTTTCTTCAGTGGCTTTACTAAAGCACACATCTTGACTATGAATAAGATTAGCGGTCCAGGCACTTGTATGTGACTCTCTCAATCAGTCCTGACAAAACTTAGAAAGAAAGAAAGACTACAATTGATGTCCGTTTCTAACTGCAAAATATTGCATGTCCGAATGCGCTAAACTGGTTTCACTAAGTACTATGAATTGTCAGATCTAGGTGACAAAGTATGCTTCTCGATTAGAACATAGCATCATGAACCGAAGACTTCTCACTGCAAGGTGATAGCTCACAGATTGAAGCAAGAAAGGAATCGTAGAGTGCGTACGCTATCACAGAGCCCGACCGCCTGCGGCTTTCAGTTCTTGTCACTTCCTTCCTCCGAGGAGGCTGAAGCACCACCTTGATTGCAGTGTCGAAGACAGCTTTGACATTCTGAACATGGAAACGGTAATTGCTGTTAGCTACGACCAGTACAATGAACCAAGAGACGGGAAAGCATTTTATCCTCCTAGTGACAGATGTCTCAAATTCTTGTCAATAACAAGGACCTGTTGTGTCTTAGAGCTGCACTCAATATAAGCCGTGGCGCCAATTTGCTTCCTGAGCTCTTCACCCTGTTTATCAAAAACCTCATGAGCTTTGTCCATGAAGAAAAACTATACATTGCTTAATGTAAATGCCATAGCTTTTCACCTGAGCAGTTGTGATAAAATTATACCCCATGTTATCAGCTACATACCCTCTGTCGTCGCGAAGATCTGATGGAAAAATGGGAAAAAACCTTTAGCTTGTTTTTGATTGCAACAATATGAACTAGAAAAGATCAATGTTTTTTTTTTTTCCCGCTGGAAGATGCGGAGTACAGGATCTTTCAGGTGAGGCCTACCAAGTTTTGTTCCCACAAGAACAACAGGAACATTAGGTGCAAATCTTCTTAATTCAGGCATCCACTGTAAGAACGTAAAGAGCAAGCAAACTCATAAGTAAACAATGAAGTAGATGGTCAGGCTCGGGCAAACTGAATAAACAAAGCTGAATAAATCCATGAACATGTGCTATTCATGGAGAGAAAAATAGAATGCCCCTGGTTGCGACTATAAAGAGCCTTTTCTTCTGTAAAGCACCATCTAGAAAGCAGTATGCACCAAGCAAACTTCGAAAGAGAAAAAAAGTGAGAAAGGGAAAGAAAAGAAAGTAGCATAAAGGCATAAGCGTGGGAATTACTACCTTCTTTAGAACATTTTCATAGCTTGCTCTACTAATTAGTGAAAAAGCCAACACGAAGACATCTGCTCCTCTGTAGCTCAACGGCCTCAACCGGCTATAATCTTCCTGACCTGGAAAAATTTCAAGAACCCAACAGAGATAAACCCATTTTTTTAGCAACACTCTAAGAAGAGTCCAAATAAATAAAAGGGGAAGAAAGAAATAAACTGGGAGCAACCTGCAGTATCCCACAATCCCAAGTTGACAATGTTCCCATCCACAGCCACATTTGCACTGAAGTTATCAAACACTGTGGGTATGTAATCCTGTCATTAAAAGAAAAAAGAAAGAAACCCAATAAAATCTATTAAAAGTATGAATCTCCCTCTGCAATCTGCACTCAATAGCTTCTTTCTTTTTCCCTCTTTTTTGTACTACACTGTCAATAGCTCAATCAGAAAACCTAGAGCTGAGGGAAAAAAGAGAGGAAAATCAACTGAAAGTTCCTGTGAACATTGAAAACACCTAAAACCCACATGCAAAAGCCTTCCAAAATCCCTTCTTTTTGCCCTTAAAGACATGAAAAAAGGAGGAGGACTTACACTAGGGAACCTGTTGCTGGTGTAGCAAATGAGCATGCAAGTCTTGCCCACAGCTCCATCTCCGACAGTGACACACTTGATGAACTTGGAGGCGCTCATCTTTCTCCCGCACAAGAAGAACCCCCAGCGGAGCTGTGCAAGAAGGGGTCCCAAATGCAGCCGATGAAGAAGACAGAGACAGAGAAAAGAGGGGAACAGAAAAGGTTGAAATAGGAGGCAGGAGAAAATAGCGAGCTCCAGTGCTACAGAGCTACAGAGTGTCCTGCTTGTGTTATATTAACTATTTGACGGTGAAGGAGACAAGCAAGATGTTCGTCTTGTAGCCTCGGGAAAAATCCATTAACAATGCGGCCATGTTGAGAGAGAGAGAGAGAGAGAGAGAGGAGGCTGTGCTGTCGCTGGCACCTTTTCTGGTCCCTCTCGATGAATTTCAAATCCAACAGAAAAAATCTTCATTTTTTTTCAAAATGGAGTGAGTGGGTCCCTCTCTCAAACGGCTCTTGTGAGTTGTGCGGCTTGTGCCCATTCTCGCATTGGTAAATTCATCGACCATCCGTCGAGGTCATGAGCCCACCGGGGGCCGCTCAATGACAAGCATCTTCACCACTTTTGCCAAAGAACTGAATCCAAATCTCTCATGCACGAGAAAATATTCAGTGGTCATTGAGTTCCACGTCAACTGCACATGTGGCACAGAAGAGCAAATGTGGTCCACTAAAAACCCGACACATGGCAGGAGAGAGAGAGAGTTAAAAAAAGAAAATTTTAGCCGGCAAAAGTATTTCCTCTCTCCTCTACTGCATCTCTCTGCTGCTCTGCACGTTCACTGCAACACTCAAAAATTAATTGCCATCCCCTTTCAAATTTGTTCCTCCTTCATTAGCTCCTTCAAATGCAGCAGATACTTGAGCAGTGGAACGGAGGAGCTCGTCCTCGCGTTGCCATCGATGGAAATCTTCACGCACCGACCACGGAGGAGCTCGTCCCTAGCGTCCCTCGCGTTGACGTCGACAGAATCTTCACGCACCAGACCACAGAGGAGCTCGTCCCTAGCATCCCTCGCGTTGCCGTCCACGGAATCTTCACGCATCGACCACGGAGGAGTTCGTCCCTCTCGTTGCCGTCCGCGGAAATCTTCACGCACCAGACCACGAAGGAGCTCGTCCCTCGCGTTGCCGTGTACAGAAATCTTCACACACCACACCGCATTGCTGTGCTGCTTTTAAGTGTTTGATATATTTTTTTTCCTACTACTTTTGTAGGTTTTAAGATTAGGAACCATTTATTTGTTGATTGGGACGGAAATCTTCACGCATCTCCTTCATAACATTTGTGTGAAAAAAATATATCGCACAATTATCGTGCATAATGTGATCCAACTTGCTTTTTGTTGATATATGTCATAATTCAAAACATTATGGGGTTTATCAGTTTAACAAGGATCTATGTCCATTAGGGTTATCTGCTTTCCAACTGATTGATAGTATATGAACCATTTATTTGTTGATTGGGCAATCTCATAGGAGGTAAACTAATTGATTGATATTATATGTGGAGTAAACAGAGCACTATAGAGTTGGGATGATGAGTTGCTAGTAAAATCTTTAGATAGATTGGTGTGCTGCCATTTATCATATGTTGCTTTCAAAGAGTACATTTTCTTATATTCTCTACTAATTGTGCTTCTAATTAGAATGTTGTGCTTGATTATCTAATCTAAATTTGATTATATGATATTTTTTGTTTGAGTATGACATCTCGAGGATCGTCAAATTGGTCGGTTGATTTTCCATCCAAGATATGTCCATGTCCTCAAGGGAAATTATGCACGGTTAAAAAAGTGCAAAAGAATCCAATTAATCGAGGAAGACTATATTATGCCTCGACTTGTAATGTAAGGGTATCAATTTACTCTATTGTGCATGCAGTGACATGTAATACTTGATATTGCTTTACCATTGTTTTTTTTTTTTGTTCAGACATATAATTGTCGAGGGTTTGTACAATGGGTTGAAGACTATATGAAGAATGCAGGATCTATTCACCTAAAAATGTGGATACAGTCAATTCTGGAGAGGCATCAAGCCGAAATGAAGAATGGACAATCATGAAAGGAGAATTGAAGGAACTTAGAGGAAAAATAGGCTTTATTATGCCATTGCTAATAATATATGGAGTCATCATATCTTTCCTTTTAGGAATTGTGATTTCTATGTTACTATATAGGTAATTATAGTAGTCAATCTTGATGATTATGTAGAACTTGCTTTACTATGGTTTTAAAGAAATGTAGAGGATAATGAATTTTTGCCTTTCTTGATTCCATAATCTAGTCGAATCGAAA
>JAGVVM010006098.1:0-19589 GCA_019149425.1 Psidium friedrichsthalianum
AACCAGATGTGGTGGCGCCGACGTTTGATCGACTACCGTGGTGGCAATATGGTGGTGGCAGTTGCCGACCCGTTAGGATGTTGGTGTCGACAAAGTCCTTGTTTCTTTTTGGGTAAAAAACGTTCGCGTTTGGGGTTCCCCGGGGGGTCATTGTCCGAGATACGAGAGGATAGCTTAGTAGATCACCGTACATCTTTTTACGCACCGTCAGCTGGCGATGAATGAAGGGTGACAAGCGCTACCATCTCGACGTAAGAGATTGACTTTGGGGAAGAACGAAGGGATTAATCAAAGAGGCAAAGTGGCACGGAAATGATGGGCCCAAGACCCGCCGTGCGCTCTCCTTTTTCCCATTGGGGTCTCACAAAGGACGTGCTCCCCAAGCTTGCCTCCGGTTCGTGGGACCCCGGTCCGAGCTGAGGGGGCGGGTCTGATCTGGTCCCGGCCCTTTGTCGGCCTAGGAGGTGGACAGCCTGCCATTTTTGTCCCCGAAAACCAACGTTGCATCTTTTCTTATTCTCCTGCCTTGCTTGTTCTTTTTTTGATCTTCTTTTGATTTCGAGCGGGTCCGACCCCTGGAAAAGGACACCCGATCATGCTTGCTCTGTCGTTGTTTCTTCGGTTCGAATCTTTTTTTTTTTTACCAAATGGGAGGGCAGATCATACTCCTCCTCTCGCATTTTCCAGTCACCACAACCATTTTCGGTCGTTGGCGTGCTCCTCACTTACGGTTCAAGTGGCCTGTCCTCTCAATTTTGCAAAGAACCAAACTTATTCCATTCCATCGTGCTTGTTTGACTCATCATTGTTCGCTCATTCCCCGTCCATACATCTTAATTTTGATTATAAATGCAGCGTCGGTGCAGTCGACCAATTTCATTACTTAACGTAGCGTTTGAATTTGAAATCATTTACTTTTGTTTAGCTTTGTAGCCGCGAAAGAAATACGTTCTATGTTTTAGAAGGGTGCGGGACCGTCACCAGCGATGTGTTTTCTTCCCTTTAAATCGCTGGAATATGCCATGGCCACCTATCGGCGTGTCCGAAGTTGGGAAGTCTCGAAGCGGAACTATCCGACTTACAACTGAGTATGTGGAGCAGACGAAAGGCCGGGGCGACTTATTTACCTCGATGACCACGCGGATGGAATATCGGTCATAGCTTGGGGAGGCGTTAACGTGGAATGAACATTATGGAGAGCACCAAGCGCATGGTGGACAACGACGGGCGCCTGACAATGGAAATTCTTCTACGGCGGAGGAGGTGGGTGGTGGTGTGTGGAGGGGGCACATGTGCCTCAAAGTCTCTCAAAGTCGCAATGTTGACCGGACGTCCCCCTTCTTACATCCGCCCTTTTCCTTTTCCTTTTCTCAAGAAAGAAGATAGAACGTTGGAGATCGTCCTCGTGAATGATGCAATTATTACATCCACCGATGATGGAATTCTAGAATTACTTGATTAGGAATATGACCCGGGGAAGTATAAAAAATTACATCACGCCTCTGTCATATCAAATTTCAACTAATTATAAGACGATCAATCCTTGCTCTTATCTTTATTTTTTCCCCCAAACCTTGCACTCACAAATTCCTACTTATGTTCTACACAGAATGCTTAAAATTCAATACGTAAATCGATTGTATTACGAATGTCATCTATATACATTCTGATCCCTAAACGATCGACTTTTTCATTATAATCTTGGTGAGGGAAAGTGAAAGAGTAGGCAAAGTTTTATGGACACCAAAAATGGACTCAAACTAGTCATCGATATAGAATGCTCCGCATGTGATCGAAGAAGCCACGTGGGTGACATCGAATGGGCAACGGTCAAGTGTTTTCGCACATGAGTATTATTGTGCAACGCCAATCATCGAGAAGCATGAAAACGGACACGTGGTTGAAGACGATGGCATCTTGTAATTTCACTTGATTAGTTGTCGAAACATGAGCGATGGTGAAGATTGCCCTTGTGAATAATGGTGGTAACTGGGTCATCCCCGAGTGTATTACAAACTTGCTTAATCATCGAGGCAAACTTGGATCAGAAATACGTATTTTGGAGAGATTGAAGACAACAGCTCGAAGACTAAGGGGTGAAATTGCTGATAGCCCAAAATGTAGATACGATCAAATGGGGCATGAAAGGGTTATAATCTCTCGAAACTTATCAGGATGGCTATCATGTCACCATTATAAATACCACCGGGTCATCCGACAAGAAACCCCCAAACAAACCAGATGCCACCTTTCAATTATCTTAACCTTTCTTGTACTGCACTTTAAATTCCTTATATGTAACTTTTAGATTTTCGTGATCAGGTAAAACTCTAGGTCTATCTTTATCCTTGGTGTTTCATTGTCAAGTCAAACTCAGGCATGATAGTGTTGCGTTTCACCAGTTAGGTGCATAGCCTGTTTTGAATCAAAAGTATCGATTTCCTTATTTATCTGAATTATTCAGTATCCGGTATTGCAACAGAACCCTTTAACATATTCAAAGGCCTGAAAGAAACTATTTTGGTGAAAGATATTTCATCACGGAAACAATTCGGCGAAACAATTATACTCTTATGAAGTGTAAACAACTCAGACCCTCAATGGAGAATAATTTCATTAAAGTGCTTGCATTGTGAATAATTTCTTTAGAAAGTTAGTATAATTGAAGATACTTGGATTGCTCAAGTAGTCAAAGAAGGGACATATGTCACTTTTGGCTAGGGATACATTGTATGCTTTATCATTAAGTGGAATGGTTTTAGCGCGGCATGAACAAACCATTCTGTTCCAGAAATAATTCTGGACAGAAATAGATTTTTCTATTTCTGTCTAGACTGAATTTCGAAGCCAAAAAAAGCGTTTGATAACGAAAGTAATTTCTAATTTCTAGAACAGAAATTCGTTTTTGATAAAAAATTGAAAATTTCTACTTTTCCAGCGGCCGGCGACCGGCCTGGCGGGCGCGGCGGCGACCGGCCGGCGGCGGCGGCGGGGCGGCGGCGTAGCGGCGGCGGCGGCGGGCCGCTGGAAAAGTAGAAATTTTCAATTTTATCAACGAATTTCTGTTCTAGAATTAGAAATTACTTTTCGTTATTCAAACGCTTTTTTTTGGCTCAAGAACATCTAGAAAGAAATAGAAAAATCGATTTCTGTTCCAGAAATATTTCTGGAACAGAATGGTTGTCATGCGCGCCCGAAACCATTCGCACTTAATGATAAAGCATACAATGTTATCCAGCCAAAAGTGCACATATGTCCATTTCTTTGAAAACTACTTGAGCAATCCAAGTATCTTCAAATTATACTAACTTCTAAGAAATTATTCACAATGCAAGCACTGTAATGAAATTATTCTCCATTGAGTGTTCTGAGTTGTTTACACTTCATAAGAGTATAATTGTTTTCGCCGGAATTGTTTCCGTGATGAAATATCTTTCACCGAAAATAGTTCTTCAGCCTTTTGAATATGTTAAAGGGTTCTGTTGCAATACCGGATAGGAATAATTCGGATAAATAAGGAAATCGATACTTTTGATTCAAAACAGGACTATGCAAACACAAAACTTAACTGGTGAAACGCCGCAACAAATATATGCCAGAGTTTGACTTTGACAATGAAACACAAGGAGAAAGATAGACGCTAGAGTTTTACTTGGATCACGAGGAATCTAAAAGTTACAGATAAGGACATTTAAAGTGCAGTACAAGAAAGGTTAAGATAATTGAAAGGTGCATCTGGTTTGTTTAGGGGGTTTCTTGTCGGATGACCGGTGGTATTTATAATGGTGACATGATAGCCATCCTGACATATTTCGAGAGATTATAACCCTTTCATGCCCATTTGATCGTATCTACATTTTCGGGCTATCATCAATTTCACCCTTATCTTCGAGCTGTTGTCTGCAATCTCTCCAAAATAAGTATTCTTGATCCAAGTTGCCTCGATGATTAGCAAGTTTAAATAACACTCGGATGACCATTTACCACAAATATTCACAAGGGCAATCTTCACCATCAGTCGTCATGTTTCGGACAACTAATCAAGTGAAATTACAAGATGCCATCGTCATTCAACACGTGTCCGTTTTCATGCTTCTCGATGAGTGGCTTGATGTGAACAATAATACTCATTGCAGAACAGTGACGTTCCGGACCGTTCCTCTATTCGATGTCACCCACGTGCTCTTCGATCACATGCCTGAGCACGCGTATATCGATGACTAGTTTGAGTCGTTTGAGTTTCCGTAAAACTTTGCCTACTCTTCACTTTCCCTCCAAGATTATAAATGAAAAGAAGGTCGATTTTAGGAGAATCAGAATGTAATATAGATGACCATACGGTCATACACAGATTTACGTATGAATTTTTAAGCATTCTGTGAGACATAAGTAGGAGTTTGTGAGTGCAAGTTTTTGGGGGGAAAAAAATAAAGATAAAGAGCAAGGATTGATCGTCTCTTATA
This sequence comes from Psidium friedrichsthalianum, assembly GCA_019149425.1. Lineage (NCBI taxonomy): Eukaryota > Viridiplantae > Streptophyta > Magnoliopsida > Myrtales > Myrtaceae > Psidium > Psidium friedrichsthalianum. Next base: position 4,464 of record JAGVVM010006098.1, read on the forward strand.
ATTAGTTGAAATTTGATATGACAGGGCGTGATGTAATTTTTATACTCCCCGGGTCATATTCTAATCAAGTAATTCTAGAATCCATCATCGGTGGATGTAATAATGCCATCATTCACGAGGACGATCTCCAACGATCATCTTCTTTCTTGAGAAAAAGGAAAAGGGAAAAAGGGCGGATGTAAGGAAGGGGGGAACGTCGGTCAACAATTGCGACTTTGACGAAGACTTTGAGGCACATGTGCCACCTCCCACAAACAACCACCACCCCAAGTCCTCCGCCGCCGTAGCAGAGAATGTTCCATTGTCAGGCCGCCCGTCGTTGTCCACCATGCGCTGGTGCTCTCCATTCGTTCAGTCCACGTTCAACGCCTCCCCAAGCTATGACCGATATTCCATCCGGCGTGGTCATCGGGAGGTAAATAAGTCGCCCGGCCTTTCGTCTGCTCACATACTCGAGTTTAAGACGGGAGAGTTCCGCATTCGAGACTTCCCAACTTCGGACACGCCGATAAGGGTGCCATGGCATATTCCAGCAGATTTAAAGGGAAGAAAACACTATCGCTGGTGACGGTCCGCACCCTTCTAAAACACATAGAACGTATTTCGTGCGGCGGCTACAAGCTAAACAAAAAGTAAGTGATTTCAAAATTCAAACGCTACGAGAGTAATGAAATTGGTCGACTGCACCGACGCTGCATTATATCAAAATTAAGATGTATGGACGCGGGGGGATGAGCGAAGCAATGATGAGTCAAACCAAGCACGATGGATGGAATAAGTGTGTTCTTTTGCAAAAATTGAGGGACGAGGCCACTGAACCGTAGTTGAGGAGCACGCCAACGACCGGAGAATGTTTGTGGTGACTGAAAAAATGCGAAGGAGGGAGTATGATCTCGCTCCAATTATAAAAAAAAAAAAAGATGTCGAAACCGAAGAAACCAAGACAGAGCAAGCATGAAATCGGGTGTCTTTCCAAGGGTCGGGACCTCGAAATTCAAAGAAGATCAAAAAAAAGAACAAGCAAAGGCAGGAGAATAAGAACAAATGCACGTGGTTTCGGTGGGGAAAATGGCAGGCGTGGTCATCCTCCAGGCCGACAAAGGGCCCGGGGACCAGATCAAGACCGCCCCTCATTCTCGGACCGGGGCCACGAACCGGAAGGCCAAGGGCTTGGGGGACACGTCTTGTGAGACCCCAATGGAAAAAAAAGGAGGAGCAGACGGCGGGTCTTGGCCCATCATTCCGTGCCAATTGCCTCTTTGATTAATCCCTTCGTTCTTCCCCCAAAGTCAACTACGTCGATGATGGTAGCGCTTGTTCCCCCTTTCATCATGCCAGCATGAAGTGGCGTAAAAAGATTGTTACGTGGATCTAATAAGCTATCCATCTAGTTCTCGATATGACGACCGTCGAACGTTTACCCAAAAAGAAACAAGAACTTTGTCGACACCAACTCATAACGGGTCGGCAACTCGCCACCACCATATTGCCACCACTGTAGTCGATCAAACGTCGGCGCCGCCAGCATATTGTTCGTGGGCTCTATCATTTCCTTCCCGGTTGCCTCTGAAATTTGCTGTCGAGTGACATGACACCGAAGGAAATTAGCTAAGAAAAATAGCAAAAAAGTTCATAAACTTGCATTGATACAAATTCAACCCACAAATTTCAAAACCCTCTTTGCATAACGGTGCTAATTCAATACTGTTGGCCAATTTAGGCGAGAATTCACTGACATCGACAATGGGCGTCTAAATGACATGATCGGCGCTGCGCGAACCTTTTTAATATTATTTTTTTAATGACGTTTTGATTTTTTTTTCCTTCTCCTTTTCGTTAGCCGATGGCTACCCACCGCAGGCGAGGTCGCCCTTGCCCGAGTGAGCCCCAACAAGGCCTCCCTAGCTCAGTCGAGGAACAACCATGGCCTATGGTCAATGGCTGGCCAAAGAGAAAAAGGGAAACAAAAGAAAAGAAAAAAAATCAATAAAAAAAACATGTCCACGTCAACGTTGATCATGCTACGTGCGTCCACATTGATGATTTCTACCCTAAATTGGTCTAATATACTGAATTACTGTCAATGCAAAAAGGATTGTGACTAAGTCGGTTCGATCGAAAGGTTTAGGACCTTTTTGATACTTTTTTTTTTTTTAACCAAATTAGTTTACCAATCCGTAGTTCCTTTTGGGGGGGTTGGGTGGGGTCATGATCGTGATGTCGTTGCGTACTGACCGACCAGTCCTCCTTGCACGGGGATTGGAGGACGGGTCAACGAACGAAATGTGTCGTTGGAATCCACATTTTGCTCCTGCAATTAGAATTAGAATTTGAATTTGACCACGCCAGGATCGAAGTGCTCCAAAAGGGGCAGTAGAAAGCCACTTTCCCCGAATGTCGTCGCCACTTCTATCATCGCATGCGCCTGATTTGTAGCGATGGAGCTCTTGGCGGTCCAACCAAAAACAAGTCAACAATGCTGCATTGACCGGCCCACGATGCGTAATTTGTGTCCACGAGGATGACTCGGCGATCTTCAAAATCACGACTTTAGCGATACTACTAGCAGAGTAGCAAGAGTCACGTGCCTTATCCTGAAATTCTCGGCTTTTCACTTTGCTTTTTCCCCTTTCCTTCTCGGGTGGGACGTGACCATTGGCCCATTTAAGCTTCGGGTCGGACTTTATGGGCTCCAAATTCCACGGCCGTTCGAATGATTTGAACGGGCCTACTAGCAAAGATAGTTCTGTTCTTGGGCTTCGGCCAGCACCGACCCATTGATGTTTTTCTCTTCAGTCGTGAACGGGTTTGGGCAAAGATGTTCAGACCCCGTAGCCCACCCCGTTGATCGGGTCCAATGGGAGGTGGAGGCGGGGGGAAATGTTAGTGCGGGCCATCATCAACAAGCTTCGAACCGCAATCCTTGATGGCATTTTCTAAGGGCCCAATGTCACCCTCCCTTCGCACCCAGTGTTTTCCCTAAAAGTTCTAATTTCTAGAGTCGTTTATGGAAAATGTTTTTCCAGAAAGTCAATTTTCAAGAAAATGACTGTACTTTTCGGTGTTCGGCCAAGACCTGCAAATGCATTGGATAATATTTTCATCTTGTTCGCGAACCGGTCACCCGGGGCTCAAGCGCATGAGCATTCGACAACTGCCCTGCACGAAAATCTCGAGCTCCAACCATTTGGGAGGTCATTCCCAGTGTTCCGAGCCTACCCCGATGCAAACAACTACTGGGATTCTAGCATCTCCCACCTTTGTAGACCTTCAGCATCTTCATCTGAAGTTCTCTCTTCTGATTCCCGACGCCGTGCACACTGCCCTCGGACCGCCGACGAAGGGAAAGAATCTCTGAGCGGACCACAACTCTTGCCACTCCGACAAGCAAAAGGGAAAAGAAAACCGTGCAATTCGGTTTTCCCAGTCCGGTGCCTTCATCATCATTATGAAATCACTTTGGTACCCACTTGAGGCATGACTTGAAGTGGATCGAAATGTTGAAACTTTCCCTAACCGGAAAAAAAGTACAAAGCAAGCATCGATCGAAATCTCGAGCACGGCTTGGTACCACTTCATCAAAGCAAACATGAAAAGTAAAAAGGGGGATCCCTTCCTTGGGTTTCTGGTTCAATCTCTAGATGAAATGTCTGGTTTAATGATGAGGACCAAGGAGACAAGGATTGTTATTATTATTACAATTATGAGCTAGAGTATCATCGCCATACCCGATTAAGTTATTATAAGCTTAAAGTATCATTACCGTAACCAATTAATATCATGATGAAGTTATAGTCAAGCTCGTGCCGAACCAAATGCCCATTTTCAAAGTTGGGGGGAATGAAAGATTGAATTTAACCTAATTGGTAAAGAGTCAAGAGCAAGCATATGATCAGATTCACGAGCACACCACCTGTTCATCTAATTATACTTGCCTTTCTATGATTGGATAGGTTTACAAAGGATGAAATCTTGTTCATCACCATCTGCCTTCTTTTTGTCAGCTGGTACACAAGCCCAACCCGCAAGCAAAGCACAACTGACATGTTTATTTTTAATTTTCCCACTTACAATTAAATCAACACCTGTTCCACATCCCTACATCCAAACCCAATGATTGATTTTGCCTGAATCAACGTAAGAGATAGGAGGATTGTAGGGGGATGATTACATCTGCTCATTGCATAATTCACGAGATAGAAAATTTATATTGTCATCTCAAGAAGACGTCTTTCCTCCAGCACCTAAGTTGCTTAGGACTCAATTAATTTATGAAAAATCAAGGTGCTGGCAACAAGAGGGCGAGAGGGAGAAACATGACCTTACCTTGTTATATTAGGGTTGAGCATAATAAGTGGACCGAACCGAAAATCGCCTGAACCGGACCGAATCAGCCGATTGGGTTCAGTTCCTGGGAGCTTTCTCCAAAAATTGGGAACCGGTCCCTTCTCGTCCGGTTCCCAATCCCTGGATGGGACTAAACTTGATGAAGGCCGTATCGGTTTGTTTATGGTGATGAATAAGAGCTTAGGGGTAACATCGAAGCAACAGCACCCCACCAAGAACATAAATTCGGTTGATAACGAAAAGATCAATACAAACCCATACAAATAATGTGATGGCACATTGATGATAATGGTCACTGGCCAGTCGTATATAACAGCAGTTACAGCAACCCCACCTCCCATTTATTCTTCCGACACTGATGGATTGAATAATCCTCAGAAATTTTTATGGAGGGGGTGTCGGAACAAATCTAAGTACAAGAAAGAATGTAAACACCAAATGACGAGAACAAACCCAGAAATGGTGATCCCACACTCAAAAATTGAAAAGGAAAAAAAGAAAAATTTCCACCCCCCCAAAACTTTCGATAGCTTACTCAAATAATTCCCAGTTGAATCTAGGCTGGACTGGCTTATTATTAATGGCGGCTGGAGAGGTGGTGGGTGTGGACGAAGCAAGAGCTGGCACCAATGGTGGGGCTGCATCAAATGTCTCCCAATTCGTGGTCACAACTGTCCCTGATGTCGAGCTTCTCGGGTCTTCGTCTTCTCCTTCTCCTACTCCTCCTTGCTTCTTGTTCCGGTTCTGCTGGCGATCACTGTGATGATAATGGCGGTTCACTTGAGGTTTGGAATGAGAAGGAGAACGAGAATGCCCATTTGGATGCTGCGGATGCTGGAACGCTGTCGTTTTCACCCCGTTTGTGTTTGCACGCTTGTTCTCCTCCTGGGCATGACCTTGGGGGCCTCCATTGCTGGTCTGCGTGGAGTTCTTGATCTTCAACAAGTCAAGGGTTTCCACATATTTCTGAACTCTCTTCACCTTCAGTTCAGTCATTTATTAAACGACAGGAGAGAAAAGGAGAGAGAAACTGGGATTAGGTCATTGAATCAAGATTCTGACATAAACTGCATTATTGTATGCTGAGTTACTCCAATTTAATTGCATTCAATTACCTGTATTTTCCTCTGCAACTTCACATCTCCATCAGCATTAATGCCATCCAACTTGAGCAACTGGTTCATCAACAACTCAATTAAAGCCAACACCTCCGTTTCAGGCATCTTTCCTCCTCTGGAAATCACTGATTCCATGGCCGAAACCTAAAACCAAATCAAAGCCAAACACATCAATCCACCGAATTCTTTTCCTTATCTTTTCTGCACTGATTCAAAAAGCAACGGGTGAGTGTAGTGCTTCGGTTCATTACCCGGCCTGCGAGTCTATCGACTTGCAAGCTGATTTCGGATATCGACTTGGACGCCTTCTCCATTTTCGCATTCCGACGCGTCTCGAGGAGCCGCTTCTCCTGACTGATCGGATCCTCAACGAGCACAATCTTCGACCGGTCCTTGACACCGACGCTGTCGAGGAATGCATTGGAGTCCCTCTCTTTGTCCTTGAATATCAGTTTCTGATCTTGATGGTGCAGTCCTGTTGGCCCGGTCAACATTTTCTTCAACTCCCCTGCAATTAAAAACGCATACAATGAATCCATTCATGCTCTCGCTCGCTCATACACTCCCCTCATTCATTTCATTCATCCACCAAATTCAATGGCTCGAATTAACAAAGTCATTTAAGCGAGTCCTAAATTGACTCCATCAAAGGAATTGTTACCATCTACACGTAGAAGGAAATCAAGAATGCGGGAAGTTCTATTGAACAATTACCAAATGAGGCCTGGGAGTTAATGCTGATCTCGTGGTACGTTGACCCGTGCTTAACCCTAACGCGAATCGTCGGTGGCGGCGGTGCTGAGCTACGATCCGAGCCCGTGTTCCGCTTCTGGACCAACATTCCTCCGGGTCTCACCTCCCACTCGTCCCCTGCCTCCCCAACTCTGCTCACATTACCGCCTGCGGCGCTCCCATTCATGGTCGACAGCTCTGTCATTTTAGCCTTTGTTCTCATCATCTTTCTTCACTCCCAACTGGAAAACTTCCGAGACAAGACCTTGAGTTGGACGAGGGCTCAGATCTCAAGCTCTGATGTTTGACGACCCGAGTCAAAATTTGCAGAGACCCATATGTCGCTACAATCTGCTTTGCCAAACTCCAGCATCAAGCGAGCCTAATATCGCGTGAAGAAAAGAATTGGGCAGGAGAGAGAGAAAGAAAAAGATTCCTTTCTGAGACAAAGCTTCAAACTTTCCCTTTTTCTCTTTGCAGAACCAATGGCGTTTCATCCAGGAAAAAAAAAATCGGTGCCCAGAAAGCTCTTCTCCCTCGAGAATACTAAGGAGAGGCCAAAAGAGACGGAGCGCTTACCAGAGCTTAACCTGTGGAGTCGAAACTTCGGATCTCAGTTCAAGTCAAAAAGGGACAGAGCAAAGCAACAAAGAGCGCTGCAAATTTCCCGGGAAATACTTCAGAGCAGACAGCAACGAAGTGACGATCCTCTACCTCGCTTCTGGCCCCGGAAAACTATTTAAGATAGCAGATGCCGAACCCAAACGATGGAGAAACAGAATGTCCCTCCGCAATATTCCCCACCCTGTCTCTCTCCGGTCTGGAAAACTCGAGGAAGCAGAGAGGGGGGAGAGAGAGAGAGAGAGAGAGAGAGAGAGAGAGTGGCACAAGGAAAATTTTTAAGGGGCCAAAAAACGAGTGGACAGCTAACCGGGCATCTGTTGCGACTAGAGCTCTGATATTTGTCTATATAAATCAACCTGCCGTGTAACTATGTCCTAATTACGTGTTCCCACGTCAGTACATCGAATTTCACTTTGACATAACCAAGGAAAGAGAGGAGAAAAGAATAAACTAACCGCAACGGAATCCGCCAAAAGGCCCCTGTTTTCCTCTTCCGTGAGTTCCTTCCTCCGTTCCCCTGCGCCCTCCTTTCGCTATCTCCCAATGTGCAAAAAAAGGGGTTTGAGAAAAAACGAAAATCAATAATCAAAACAAACGGAAGTGGAAACTGCTCGCTTGTCCGAGGGGCATCTTTTGGATTATTACCTCAGCAGAGTGCGCAGCTTGCAAGATCGTGTTCCAGTGGTTCAGGGTCTAGCAGAGCAGAAGTTGACTTGGCTTCTCGATGGCCGACACGTGTGGGATTGGAGGGCAGCATTGGGGAGGATCGGGGGATGAAACCAAGCCAAATCATTGTCTGGCTCAAAGAGTCTTCCGTTAGTTGGAGAGGCAAGCATCAGTCACCAAATAAGCTTTGGAAGCTTGCAGCTCCCACCCCCACCAAGGCAGCCTTTTCTTAACCGGTGGCGGTTCTTTGTCCTTCACTAACCTCTTCTACCCTCCCTCTCTCTGTCTACCTAGTCGCCCAAGAAAGGAACAACCACAAATGCAATCATACCCTTCTCTAGTCTTGGATAATGATAGGGGATCGGGTGAACTCGAGTTTCCGGCCCCGTCCAAACCCTATGGATCAACAGGACGATCCGCTTTCGGATTGCCCTGCGAGTTCCGTGCTCTATCTGGCAAAATCCTCAAGGGTCCGTTACCGATCTACAATCACAATAGTAATCGGCTTTTGAATTGCGCGACGAGTTTCACGCCACGTCTGGCAAAATCCTGAAAGGTCCGCCACGGATTTGCAATTACAAAACTAGGTGGCCTGAAACGAGTAATCGTTGGGTTTTAACTATGCCGCTGGCTAATATAATATTTTGACTTGCACTGTAAATTCTTTGCACGGCCGCTGAATTTTCGGTCGGTGCGTTCTCGATTGTCCCTAGAGATGTTTTTTGTTTTTTTTAAGTTGATTTTGGAAGAGGAGGAATTGCATGTAGTGGCGTTTTTCCAAGGAAATGGGGACCCCAAATAGGGAAAGCTATATAGGGATGATTAACAAGTGGAGGGGAAAAGCATTTCAGTCGGGACCAAATTGGAAAAGCTCTTTGGACTTGCGGGCGCCATTGAAAATACTTGGATCATCATGCAAAAAATTCCCCAAATTGGACACTCTGGCTCCTAACAAAATTAGCAATTAGCTATCACTTGCCAATTCCTTTTTGAAACAAATTCTCGATTCGCTTTCTTTTTTAGATTTTTTTTTTTCCTTTTTTGGTCTTTTGCCACCCGAAAATTGAGCTTCAGTTGGTGCGATTTGTTTGGTTGCAAGTTTTTTCCGGTGTTTAGTGGCTTTTTTTTTTATTAAGTCATTGGGCTTTTAAAATAGTACAAAAATAAAAAGAAGTGATTCGAATCATTGATATTGGGACAGAAAGTGAAAAAGAAAGCAAATTAATCAGAGTGATGAGACCCTTTTGCCTTCCATCTTTATGGGAAAATGGAGAATTTTATGAAATTGGGTCACGACAAAAGAAGACATATTTCCCTTGACCGTGTGATGTGTACAACTAATAGGGCAAATTACCAAAACAATCATATTCGTATTACAACCGTATCAATGCAAATTTAAATCTTTTTTTGGTGAAAGTCTTAAACTTTACCATATCATGCAAATTTGAATTTTTTTTTTGGTGAAAGTCTTAAATTTTTTATATTTGTATTAATTTAATCTATTTGATCGGCCGAGACTAACTTGACATCACCGGTACTGACGTGGATAATTTTTATTAACAATTAATATTTTTTTCTTTTTTTCTTTTCTTTTCTTTCTCTGTTTTTTTTTTTTATTTTCCTTGGCCAGCAAGGGTCGGCAGAGCTCTCCAACCATTGAGCAAGGCCATCTGGGCCATGGTCGCCTTCCCTGCTGTCACGCCTTGCGAGTCACAACCAATGGGCAAAGGCCACTTGGGCTTTACAACGCGATGAGACGTGATTGGTAGATTTAACCCGTCATGGTGAATGCAATACATAAAGTAAGAATTTTTTACGAGATCCGGCATAATTTCGAGAAGATATCACTTTTTCAGCTGAATGGAATGTAGTTTTATCAATCCAAAGTTTACACCAATGTTAATCCATGTTATGCTTAAGGTACTAAGCGTAGAAAATTCAAATGGACTGAGTTGGCATAGATACAAAAGATTTATGACTTAGGCTTTATTTATTTCACGAGAAATGACTTCCTAAAAAATATTTTCTTTTCCGTAGCGGAAAATAGACTATTCCTGAAAAATTTTCCTTTACCGCAAAAAATCAATGCTTGCCAAACGATGGAAATTGAGTTCATTTTTAAGTATTAGCCAAACACCGAAAATATTATTATTTTCTTGAAAAATGATTTCTTGAAAATGTTTTTTACCATGATGGTATTTTTCGTGAAATAAACGGAGCCTTAATTGAAAAAAAAAGTGTAGAAGTGAATTGGAATAATTGCATTATGTTTGTGATTTTTTTTTTTGCTAATATTCCCTAAAATAATAATTCGATGACGTCACGCATGAATTTTCCACGTGGCGAACATTGGCCTTAGGATCTTTCCCTGACGTCTTGTCCCTCGTCCTTTTGACCTATTCAAACTTTAAACCATTATTACAGGCCACCGACACTCCTCGTACGTGCGACCGGCACGCTCGGCCCCCGCGGGGACGTGGCGCCTTCTCCGCCGTGCAGCGGGTCGTCGCACGTGGGAATAGAGGGTGGCGATTGCGATTCCGTGCGGACGTACGCTCGATGGGGACGGTGCAACCCACCGGAAAAGCAATAAAGTACCCGAAAAAGTTGATGTCTTCTCTAGAACACGTACTTTGAAAATTTATTAATTCCTTTTCTTGGGTACATTATATTTCAAGCAAAAAGATATAAATCCATGAGAAGAAAAAAATAATTTCGATTTTGATTGGCTTATGGGTTTTGAAGAGTTGGTTGCGAGGGCATATTTTTCAAGCAGGGACAAGCGACCGACAAGCCAATGGACATTAGAAAAAAATGAAAGTTGCTTGTCTAACAGTCTGATAGCATTGTCAGTTATTTTTTATCACATGATCTCTCAATGAATGAGTGTTTTATACAAAATACACGGTGATGATATGTGGATTTGCGGTCATAATTTTTTGCATACGTTCCAATTTAGAAGAGATTGAGCTTGCGCGAGGTCGAATGGATTTGGAAAAGTACCAGAAAAGTCGTGGACCTTTTGCACATGTTCTAATTCGATCATAATTTTTTTATGTCGTCGGCCATAAACCCCTCAATCGTGCAAATCGAGTTTTTAATCTTTGGCAGTTTGCCAATATAATTCATCCAGTCAATTTTGGCTCGAAAACGATACCATCATACGTGACAAGACCTATGTTGTTGGGGATAAATTTTATTTTTTTATGAATTTTTCCTTTTCTTATTTACTATTATTATTTTCTTCAATTGTGGCCAATGACCCTCACCTGTGCTCGGCCATGAGAGTCGAACCTCGCCGGCCACAAGGAAAGGAACAAAAAAATGAAAAATAGTTACAAAATTTATCCACATCAACGCCAGTCGTACCACATCGGACGGTCCGCGTCCATATCAACAATTTCCACGCCGAAGTAAATCGGATGAATTATATTGACAAATTATCAAAAAAAATTTAAAACTCAACTGATACAATTAAAAATTTCAGGAACGAAATTAGCACCTACTTTTTTCGATACGTTTTTCCGTCTTTGAGAAGTAAAGAATCGAGAGGAAGGAGAATTCTACGGATTTTAGCCAAAATGATTCGAATTCTTGCGGATGGTGATGGAGAGAGAGAGAAAGAGAATCCACATATTCCCCGTCACCGTTTTTTTTTGGCAAAAGAGAAGTCCAGCGATCTCTCTATTTTGCAGCGCATTAGCTCACGAGAAATGTCACGACAAAGTAAGAAATTTCTCGAAAATAGAATGAATCATGCTATTTAAGCATTTCTCCAATCATTTGTCCTCTTCCAAATCTTTCCGTAATTCATCTTCTCGACAACCTTTTTTTTTTTTTTTTTTGGATAATTTTTCCCCCGGACAGACAGACGATGTCAACATCCGAATCAGTGTCCTGTGGATTCCGTCATCATAAAAGATGCAATTAGACCAGCAAGTTCACAACCCTTTCCTCCGAATCGATCAAAGGGAGCGAACATTGATTTGTCTAGGCGAGGAAATTCACGAGCCGTGGAAACGTAGGTGTCTGGTCAGAAACGGGGAGTCCCCATCCAAAATCGAAACCGACGATGGAGGAAAGCCGAACCGACGCCATTAAAGTCCGCAAGCTGACGTAGCCAGCAAGTAGGAGAAAAGCTGAGGGCGTCGGACGTGGATGGACCACCCAGTGCGCGATGGTTGCTGCCCAGCTTTCCGTGATGCTCCTTCTTCTTCACTTCACTCTGACAATGCTTTCTTCTGCAGAAATTCGTGTCCCTTGCTCCATTACCCGTTCTCAGCTTTTTTTCCACCATCAGACCTTACCCACCGACATGGAGATCCAAGCCTGATTCCCATTGGAAATTTTTGGATCAGGAGTAGATTCAGCTCGGCACGACCAAGGTTTATTCGTGCGACCATGGCTACGAATTTCTAGTGCATTCGTGCTGTGCGCTGGATTCATTTAGAGCCATCAAATGGGCAAATCAGATCGGTTCGGCATTGTCCCGATCCAAATAGACCTATTCGACCCGTTTTGATCCATTTTCATACGATATAAATTTAGTAACTCATTCTTAACCCAATACTCAACACGACCTATATTCCTGACGTACTCCAATATTTAATTCGATCTAGGAAAAGTCATACGTAAACTGCCACGAGAGTGCACAACGAATGAGCACAAGATCGAGCGAGAGGAAAGAGAGAATAAAGAGAGAGTATGAGGATGTGTTGTAAATCTATTCATGACCCATTTAACACTCATATTATCTATAAATTCATTGATGACTCATTTGTTTAAGTATAACTAATCTATATAACAACTCAAACTCATCATATATGAGTTAAGAAATGAGTTTTGTCGCTCAGTTACGACAGGTCTAGATTCATTGTCATCCATAACTAAAGGGACCTTGAAAATTGTAGGAAACGAAATGGTCCTTTTCGTTCCATGTAGCCGAGGGCTTGTGCCTCTACATAATAATCACTCCTCTGGGTAGTAGCATTAGCCTCTAGGACAGGACAAAAGATTATACATTTGCTTGCAAACTCAGGTTCTCTCTCTCAAAAGTCAAATCCAGCTCTCCACCCTTTTAAATCTCGCTCAATCAAAAGAGCCAACAGTCACACACAGCTCATGCTGGACATCTTCAGAAAGAAACGTAATCGTGAATGATCAGTCATTGGACTAGGGACCATGACGATCGCTTGTGCACATTATTAATACCACACCTAATCAAAACAAAGAATGATGTCCGTGCACAAGTCGAACCATACCGATACTCGATTTCTACCCGTGTTCCGATTGCATTTGTCACTCGCTCTCACGCTTTCCTCCAAGTTTTTTCACATCATTGGAATGTGATGTCAAATTGAAGTGGTTTCAAGGCGTGCTTAAGAGAGAAAGAAGACAAAGGGGTCACGGGCATCAACTCGAGGCTTTCCTTCCTCCTGTATAATTAAAATACATATTAGAGAAGCAGACCACACTAAGAGTAAGAGCTCCCAGTTCCAATGCCAAGCAACAAAGTAAATACCGTTTGAACAACCAAGCCCAAGTTTCTCGAACAGTTGTGCAACGTGAAGCATCTTCACAGACATCACATGTGTACTTCTCTATCATTAGTTATTCAGAACCAGAATAACTATCAGCTGCTCTATAGTTCAGTAGGGAAATATTCACATGGGCACTTGTTTTTTTTTTGGTAAGGCTTCACATGGGCACTTGTTTATCATTAGTATATCAGAATCAATTAAAACTATTAGTTTCTCTATCGTTCGGCAGGATATATGACACTCGTGCAGCAGTAGGCAATGTAGCTATCAATCTAACAAAGCATAGGTATATACGTATATTCCATGCCAGGCCATCTGAATGATCCGATAACTTGAGGAAGTGATTGAAGACAGAAAAATGAATCTATAATCCCTCCCGCTGTTCTACATATGCACTTTCACACGTATCAGAACAGGTGACAACTAATAGGAACAGTCCGACTTGATCTCTAGCGTCGATGAAGCATGGATTAAAGGTGGCTCAATCGTCCCCACAACACTTTGTTGAGGGCCACGACTTGAGGCCATGTGATTGGAAAGACTCAAGGCCTTTGGGACATGATAGGAGCATGCATGCTCTTTTTAAAGGTGTAGATCCCATCAAGCCTCTCAGTAGTCTCCCGCAAATTTCTCCCTTTTATTTGTTGATTTCCTCCTCTATTTCACAGATCATCATTGATGTAAACATCCTTCGTTTTGTATTGATCAGATTATCAGTCTCATCTAAAACAGCCACAATCATTTTGGCGACCAATTGAAAATCAACTATACATGATTGAAAATCGAAGTCTTAAATCCACATCAACTATACATCAGAACATGAAATTTCCACACCCAAGACATAACAAGCGAGAGGGAAAATTTAAGATGCAATTCATCTGAAAAACATAAGCTCAACCTCTAATAGATCTTCGCGGTGCCTTTGCAATTAACGCGCATCAAAACAGAGCACATACTCCTTGCATATCATCACCACCTGCACAAGATGGAAAATATATAGACTATTTTCATTGACACTGCAATGCACTAACTTGTGAAGCATAGGAAAAAAAGAAGTGACTATTATGAAGGAATCAAGGACAAATTATTTTTTCACATGAAAGAAAATATCCAAACCAACCTCAAAATTAATATGATCTACATGACATATAATACTACTCTGTAATCAAAGAACCTGAAGACGAGCCTAACAAGCTTTCTCACATCTATTAGGAGTTATTTTCAGAACACAAATTCTACTGTGTTCCTCTAGCCTCTGGGAGTAAATGTGTGTTTTTTCTTTTGCAATTCAGAATCAATCACACAATGTCGTATGTCAAAAAAGGTAGTGGACTCGTATAAAGAATAAGATCTGATGGTTATGGTTATTTTCAGAGGATCAAACTATTTGCTCCCCAAAGAACTACCTAAGGTTTTCCGTGAGCAAAAAATTCTTTATGCTTCCTCTGATCCCACGTAATGGCTTGATATGTATTGGAAATTTGAAGAATCAGATTCAGTTTGGCAAAATAGAGGTTACATATATGACCATGGCTAAAATTCACATGAAAACACTACGCTTCAATTGATAGCGTGGGTGTAGAGAACATTGTCATCCACAATCGAAGGGCCCTTCGGGAGATTGTAGGGAAAAAAAATGGTTCGTTTTCGTTCACATGTAGCCAACGGCAACATCTGCATCTCTACATGATGATCACTCCTCTAGATAGGAGCATTAGCCTTCAGGACCAGAAACAAAAGATGATACATATGCCTGCCAACTCAGGTTCTCTCTCTCTCTCAAGGGTCAAATCTTACCCTCCACTCTTTTAAATCTCTCAATCAAAGAGCCAGCACTTCACACAGCTCATGCTTGAGCCAGCTTGACAAACTTCCGGAATAAAAACCTATCCTGAATGATCCATTCTTGGATGAGGGACCATGTTGAAAGTTTGCAAACGCTATTAGTGTTACACCTAATCAAGACAAAGAATGATGTCCATGCACAAGTCAAACCATACCGATGCTCGGGTTCTACCCATCTAATTGTGGTTTTCCATTGCTCTCACGCTTTCTCCAAGTTACTTTACATCATCAGAACATGATGTCGCGTTGAAACT
>JAGVVM010006100.1:0-23458 GCA_019149425.1 Psidium friedrichsthalianum
TTAGCTTCTTTTGGCACCTGGTGTGCACATCCGGCACACCAAAGTACGTGAAGGTAAGAGAAGAAGAAAACGGAGAACAGCTTGCCACCAGAGGTCTCGTCATTGCAACGACGAACTTTTTTTCACTCAATAGGACCTCTGGTAAAAAGGAAGAAAGGAAGAGAAGAAAAGAAAAGAAAAGTTATAGCAGGGCAAAAAAGAAAGAGAAGAAGCCAAGAAAGGGGGAATAGAAGAGCAAAGAAAAGCAGTTTAGATTTATAGTCTCTAAGATATGACGTTATTTGTACTTTATCATCATAATTGTGCCGGATATTCAATTTCTTTTATCTAACTCTTTTGTCCCCACCCCTAGGCAAGTGAACCAATACATTCGAGTTTCTTCATAATGTGAAGACCCCACCCAATCCCCACCCATACTTCATCCTTCTAAGTCTTCACTTATCAGCTTAACAAAATAAATAAAAAGCTCAACTCAGCGCAGCGGGGTTGTTTTTGTTTTTATATTAAATTTGATCCCTTAATTTTGTTCTTGTGTTATTTTCTTTTTTTTTTGAATTATTTTCTGTTTTTATTTTAATATAAATATTTTATTTTTTCTTTTTTTATTGTTTCCTTTTCCGTGTTTTCTTTTAAAATTTAAAAATAGCCAGAGAAACCATTATGGACCTAAGATAATAGGCAAAAAAAGTAAACAAAACAACAAAAGTTTAAAAGAAAACCAACAAGAGGGCAAAAACAAGAAACAAAAGCGAGCAAGCACAAATAAGGAAGAGCAAAAGAACAAAAAAAAGAAAACAAGAGAGCAACAAAATGTCAATAGGTTCGCTTATTGCGATTTTGCGAAGAACCCAAACCAAAGGATGCAATATTGGACTTAGTGAAAATTTTGGAGACACAAGAAGACAACCGACACCAGAAGGACACCCAAACTCACACGCCATATAATTTTTGTGAATGATGAGTTTGGACCTTAGTCATCTAATTTTTTTTGGTAATTCTACCTATCGACAGAATCATCAAGTTTTTTTTTTTTAAGGAGAATATATAATTATTATAAAAAACTAGCAGTTTTGATTATTACTTCGAGCGAATCCTGAAAGTAAAATTAAATATTCAGGAACAAAGTTTGGATGTTTTGAACATCGTTATTAACAGGCATGTTTTTTTTAAATAGGATTCACCATATTTCATATCAATACCAATATGAACATTGTTTATCTTATTTTCAATAAATCTCAAAGAATTATTTTGAGTTTGATAAACAAAGTATAATCATTTATAAAACAAAATTATGCAAGTGGTCGCATTCGGTTAGGTAAAAAGTAGGAATAGTCATAGAATCATTGACTGGGGATTCGTTTAGTTATTTTAACTTGTCGATCTCTGCACGCCATGCAACTCAATTGCCAAACATATCCTCCTTCTTTCTTGATGGCGGCTGGGGGGGGGGGGAGCGGAACATCCTTTTAATTTTGTTTTACGTCCGCAAGGGATCCCCAACGTTCGGATGAGATCTCAAAATAAAGAAGACTTACCTAGTCGAAAGTATTATGAGAGAAGATTGAAAAAAAAAATCATTGAAGACGGTCATATCACTTTTTCGCCTATTCTCACCATATTTAAGGTTAAACACCATATATAAACTTGTATTCATATGTTTTCCGACATTTCGGACACAGTCCACTCCCACTCAATCTATGGTGTGGCTGTTATAATGTCATGATCTAATAGAAGATTCTTAGGGCGAACCAACATGGATAACCATTTTATTTTTCTATTTTGTCCAAATCTATTTGTTGAAACACGGTTTGGATAAAAAATTCGATTTTGGTAATGATTTCTATTTTTGTGTTCTGAAAAAAAAAAAATTTGTTCGAAAAAAATATATTTGAAAAAAATTGTAAACTTCTCCTAATTTCAGAAAAGAAATGATTAAATAATCATACCAAAACCCTTCATTTTTTTTCCTCAGAAGTCATTTGTCGCCGCCCACCTCCTCGGTCGCTTGTTCCTTTGATCGTTGGAGGTCACAACCCATAAATCAAACCATGCCCTTCCTAGCCTTGGTCAAAGCTCCACTAGTCGCCCCCCCCCGCCTAATTGTGAGGTTGTCAGTTAGTTGTCATCCGGACCCTCCTCTTGCTGCCCGCCCCCGCCGTTGACAGCTTGTGCCAGCAGCAGCATTGCAAGCAAGCAGGAGCATTCCTTGCAGCAGCAAAAAGCAAGAAGCAAGCATAGCTAGCATGCAGCAAGCAACCTTCACCGGCCACCACAAACCACAAACTACAAACCAATCACCACTACCACTAGCCAACCACCACTCGTTGGCTTGCCACGAACCCACCACCATGTCCACCACGACTCGTGTGTGGTTGTTGACCTTGCCGGCCACCAATCACTGTTGAGTCGCCACTAATGCAACCTTGCCCGACTACCGATCCATAGCGACCACCGTTGGCGCCCGCCAACAATGACCCCGCCACCCACCACTCCTCGCAAAAGTGAACTGACCTCCCACAGCCACGTCGCTGGAGTAAAAAAATAAAAAATAATTTTTTTTATTTTTAAATAGTAAATAATATTGTTCTAATAATAAAAATTACTGTTTTAAAGAAATTAAAAAAAGTAAAAAAATGAAAGTAGAAGTTAGAAAAAATTTTTCGTAAAAAATTCTTTTTGGTTAATGATATTTCAGAAATAGAATTTTGCTGTTAATAATATTTTTAGAAGTGAAAATTTATCAACCGTTATCAAATGAACTTCTGTCTAGGAAACAAATATTTATGTCGTATTACAAATGCATTTTTTTTTTCAAAAAAACTCATTCAAAAGCTAGCAATATTCTAGGTTAGAAATTAATTTCAGAAATAGAATAGTTACGTGCGCCCTTAAAAAAAGCAACATCGTGAAACTGTACATGTGATTGTAAGGGCATTTTTGACTTTTGATGACATTTTGTCTTGTTCCTCACCATCTGCTTTCAAATCCTCGCACCACTGAAAAGACTCGTTCACAGAGAACGGAATGGAAGGGAAAAAGAAGTGAGAGAGGAAAACATTGAAAATATGGAGAAGGGTAGGAAAGGTTAGAGCACGCGAGGGTTCGCACCAACGGCATAAACATGGGGCTATGTAACGAATTAGGGGTAAAAAAAAATACATCATACAAATTTGGGTTGTCCGACGATCTATTTACGGTTTAGGGGTCACCGTCCGGCAAAGGAGGATGCCGGACGGGCCCCCAGTTCGGGAGCCTGGCTGCCGGGACTGGAAGTGCAGGCAGCCAAGCTACGAACGGCCCAGCGATACCCCTTTATTCCCAAAAGTGCTTGCCGGACGCCTGCCCAAGTGCTTGACGGAGATTCGTCAAGAAAATTCAACAACAAGCTAAAACGCAAAGCACGCGAGCTCAAGAGGATGCCAAGAATCTGTCCGGCCGCGGAGGCCACGACAGCCTTCATGCAGATCGTGGGGGGGAAGCCGCCGGTGGGGGGGGGGAAAGCCATGCGGGGGGGAAGCCAGCAGAAGAATACATTCGTGGAGAACAGTGGCATCCTCATCTTCATTCTTCTTCCTCGTCGAGGGGAAAGCCACGCGCCCCGCGGGGGGGGGGGGGGGGGGGGGGGGGGGTGGGGGAAGGGAAGGGCAAGGTTGTGAAGCCGCGCAGGGTGGGGGTTTCAGCTTTCATGCAGATCGTGAGGAGGGGGTTAGAAACACATTCGTGGAGAGAAGAAAAAAAAAGGGGTGTGTAGGGGTTCGGCAGTTGTGGAGCCGAACAGGACACCGTTCGGACCCTTGGCGCCGAACGGTGTCCGTCCGGCAATAAAACTGCCGAACGGACTCCTAAACTGTAAAATAAATTGCCGAGGAATCATATCCGCTAAATATAATTTTTTTTACCCCTAATACGGAAAAAGCCCCAATAAACATGCACATGGAGCGACGCCCCAACACGGTCCTCTTCATCCACAGCTTTCCGAGCTATGGTACTCGTGCTGCCACCAGATGGTGTCCTTCGTGGCCCTCGGCTATCGTGCTGTTGCGCCTGACCTCCGGGGGCTACGGCGGCACTGATGCACCGCCGTGCGCCGCATCCTACACACCGTTCCACGTGGGGGGGGACCTTGTTGGGATGCTGGATGCGCGGGTGATTCAGGTGGGTTGTTCGTGGTGGGGCACGACTGGGGGGCCATGATGCGTGGCACAGAAGCCTGTCAGGCCCGACCGAGTACAGGCGTTGGTGAACATGGGCGTCACGTGGTTTCCCAAGGAATCCGGAGATGAAGCTCGTTGAGACGTTAAGGATGATGTTCGGAGATAATTACTACGTTTGCAGGCTTCAGGTGAAGACTAATGTTGAATAGTTGAGATCGACTTCAGTTGCGCTTGATTTTTCTAACAATTTGGAACATTGAGTCGTCGCCACCAGCGAAACGTAGATCACAAACCATGCCAGCTTGAGTTGAAGCTCGATCCGAATTTTACAAGTCTCAATACGAAATTATTAAAAGATGCAGTTCAGATGTAAGAGAAATTCAACTGTTAGGCTCACAATGAGTAGAACCGGAGTAGTCTATGAGTCCATCTCAATTCTCAAATAGCTCACTGGTAACTCGACTTGTTTGCACAAGTCAATCTTAATTACTTCTTAATTATGGTGATCTTCGTACTTGGTAGGAACCTGGTGGGATTGAAGAGGACTTCGCAAAAGCGATGCTGCCAAACTCATGAAGCTATTCCTCACATGGCGTGATCCGAGCCCGCCTCGCGTGCCTAAAGATCTAGGGATTCTCAGGACGGACCAAAACTATCCTAGGACCACCAGGCTGACCGAGGATGACATCAACTACTATGTCACCCAATTCAGCCGGACCGGCTTCACCGGAGGATTGAACTATTGCCATTTGTTTGGACTGTACGTTTCTCTCTCTAGGCTTATGCTCTCTTTCAGTTCGAACGTTGAAGATGGTACTAACAAAAATTTGAATAATGCCTTTTTTTCTTTTCTTTTTTTCTCTTTTCCTTCTTTGCTTTTTATTTTTGTTTTGGCACTGCGATCAAAGTTATATCTTGAATCAATTGCGATCGATGATAACTCTTTCATGGATGCAGAAGCTTGGAGCTATTGGCACCGTGGGACAGGCTGCGAATTGAGGTGCCGGTGAAGCTCATAGCGGGAGACCAGGACCAAAGCTATGACATGCCTAGCGTGAGAAGCACATCCACGGTGATGGGTTCAAGCAGGCTGTGCCCAATTTGGAAGAAGAAGTGGTGATGGAAGGAGGGTGTCATTTCCTCCAGCAAGAGAAGCGAGGAGGTCACTGCCCACATTCATGACTTCATCAAGAAATTCTCATCCCCATGATCTATTACTCTCTCCTCCAAATTAAGGATGAAGCTGTTGTTATTTCCCATTAAAAAGCACGAAACTGTTACTTTCTTGAATTGTGTTGTTTCTTATTTTTCTGTCGCTTGATACTGAAAAGAAAAGTATATGCTGACAGTCCCGCCAATTCTGACGGTGGGACGGCCAAATACCAGCCACAAATGGCATATGGTGAAACCGAATCACTTGCCGATCCAATTTCATCCCAATTTCTTTTTTTTTTTAATTGTAAGTTAAATAAAAAGACAAAATTATAAGAGGGCACACACAATCAAAGGTTTAATTGAAACATATCCATTGATAATATTCAAATAAGAAGATTACATAGATATTGTTCCCAAAATACGAAAATATTCTTAACAACTACAAAAAAAAAATTGGAATGTAATTTTGACTCCATATTGTATCAACACTTGAAATGTTGGCTTCGCAACTAACAACGAAATCATTATGCAATGAAATGGCTTCCATTCCTTTCACTCAAGTCAAATTGCTCCATAAGGACTCTCCAGCGACCTAAAGTTAATACAAGTAATATTGATTATACACAAAACAAATGAAGTAAAGAGAAACTCAAAATAAGAATTAGTAGAGAAAAAAAAATGTACTCTATTGATCCAAATCTTGTTGATGAATGTGTGCAGGGACCTAAAACATTACATAGTCAATCTTAGGATCACATGAGTCAACGCTAAAGTAAAAAAAAAAAGATCAAAATCTTATAGATGAAGATATGTAGAGACCTAAAACATTACAAAGTCAATCTTTGGTCTATTTTTATTCATTACCTGCTCCAATATTTGGTTCATTGAGAATATTCTCATGGCCATAAGACACCTGACCCTATATCATTTCACATAGATAAAAAGTCAATTTATAGTAAGGTGCTTTATTTCAAAACAAAATTATAACAAGTACCGGCAATGGTTGGAAAAGCCTGATTCTTTGTTGATTACAAATCAGATTTTGAGTATAGGTACGGTGACTCATTTGATCCGAATTATCGGTAGTGTGAAAACTAATGAAATTTCTTATCTCCCTGTCCTGGCATATTGTATTATTTAATTCAACTGGCAAGCGTTAAGACATATTTTCATTACTTTTCACACTACTGGGAGCAATATCTATGTAATCTTTTAATTTGACTGGAGAATAATATCTACTATTTTAAAAGTTATAACTTGTTATTTGAATATTATCAACTGGACATATTTCATTAAAATCTTTGATTGTGTGGGCCCTCTTGTATTTTATTTTTTAAATTTAATTTACAATTAAAAAAGAAATTGGGATGAAACCGAATCAGCAAGTGATCCGGTTTCACCAATCCCATTTGTGGCCAGTAATTTGACCGTCCGCACAGTCAGAATTGATGGGACGATTAGTATAGCCTCTTCCTTCATTAAAATCTTTGATTGTACGGGCCTTTTTATAATTTTGTTTTTTAATTTTAAGTTACAATTTAAAAAAAGAAATTGGGATGAAACCGGATCAGCAAGTGATCCGGTTTCACCATATCCCATTTGTGGAGAGTATTTGACCATCCCAACGTCAGAATTGGTGGGATGGTCAACATAGACTTTTCCATACTGAAATTAGTAAACATAATAACTAAGATGGGTGAATCGGTTGTTTTAGGAATATTAAAAAAAAATTCTTAAAGGACATGTAGAGTGTGCTGCTGTGGAGGAAAATAATTATCCATGTTAAAAAGTTTAACCCAAAGCCTGATAGGTGGAAAGAGCCACATGCATATAAAGAGCGTATAAATCTCAAGAGTCACAATTTGACTAACGTAAGTAGACACACAAGCAAAAGAGGTAGAATCTGACCATGATACCATGTTAAAAAAACCCACGCCTTTGTGGGATCACTTCTCGAAAAGATTTGAACTTAGGATCTCATATACAACTACTATGTGAGAATTTGTGGAATCGCTACCAATAGTTCTAAAAGTTTAAGCTAAGCTATTAGTTTAAAAAATTGATTCGATATTTAGATATTCTAACAACACAGTTGGTTGTTTTAGAATAATAAAAACCTTTTCGTGGAGGACATGCATGATGTGCTACTGTTGTGGATAAGAGTTATGCAGAAGTAGTATCTTTTATCAAACACATGGTAAAAAAAAATTAAATAGATAGAGGACGTGCAAGACAGAATAATAGTTGTTCGGTCTTTCACTCAGCTTACCCTACTCTCTGAAGTTGGTTAACAATATCACTTAGAGAGAGATGAATAGGTGATTTTAAAGAACTTGAAAAAATGTAAAATTTAAAGGTGTCGAGTTAGATATAAGCCCGACCAGGAAAAATAGAGTGTTGATAAAAGCAGGTTATGGCTATATCGAGTGGTGCGATGCAATGCTTCTATCAAACAATAAATGAAAATGAACAAATAAATAGAACGCTTTGCACACAAAGCTTATCTTGATTTGGCTTGGTGTACGTCTACGTCCACTCTCCTAAACTTACTGCCTACTAGCTGGATTCCACTAGTCAATAATGAGAAGTTACGGTAGTAGTGTGGGCTTATACTTGAGCAATTCTCTTTAAAGCTGGTGTTGTTCATATCCAAACTGATAGATATCACTATTTCACACCTAAGCACAAACTATTATTACTCTTCCAATACATCTCGAAGGATTACAATATGAAGCTCATAGAAAAAAAAAATGAAAAAGGTTTAAAGCTCTCTCGAAATTTGAAATTATGAACTCTTGATTTGCATCTTTAATCGGTGCCTTCATCTTCTTTTATACTCCACAGCATCCAAATTTCCCATTGGACAATCTTCAAATTAGCCATTGAACAATCGTTGAGAAAATAAGAGTAGCCATTGAGGTTGATCGATTATCATTGCCGTAGATTTGGTCGCCCATACAATGAAATCTTGGTTTTGGAGAAACAGGTTGCCTCAACTATGGAAAGTATCTCGCTTCGAGGATGATTGTCAATCAATCAAATATATCATATGTAATTGTATGTCTCGCTTAGATAATATGTAAGATTGATAGCCAATCAAAATCTACTAAGATAGGATGCCATACTAGATCAAACTGTCGAGGAACGAGCTAAAATATGTGAAAATAATAATTTGAAATTCGTCACAAGATTGATGTCACATGTAGTATAAGTGCTCCGCTTATATCCCACATTCCAAGCTTCTATATTTAGCCTTTAGTTCGCAGGACCCTCGCTTGTGGTCACGCGACCACAGGCGGCCTCTCCAGCCAATCCTCACCAACCACAAGCGAGGGCTATGACTTTCGCCATATTACATAGAAAAAAAAAAAGGAAAAAAGAAAAAAAGAAATATGAAATACTGCGGATGATGTTTTATTCAATTATTTGAATCCCGCCACTATCGTTACCACTATAGCTTTTAACGATATTGAGTTCGCATATGAGTTGAATCTGAAAAGGTGGAGAAAGGTTTAGTAAACATGAATTTTTCAACAAATTTTGCAAGATAAAATCCATTCGAAGCGTGGGCAAGTATACCGGCTAACTTGTATTCGTCACTCGGTTGTTACCATCACCCGCTTTTCAACAATTTAAGTAGATGTGTCCTCAAATTGATACGGATCAATGGTGTTTCACGTAAATTGTCATGGACACCAAATAAAATTTACATGTTGCTACTTCAATATTCTCCTTTTCTTAGGCATTGCAATTGAAGTGATATCTTGAATCCATTTCGATTGCTAAGATCTCTTTATGAACGTAGAAATTGGGAGCTGCCGGCGCCATGGACCGGAGCGTGAATCGAAGTGCCGGTGAAGTTCATAGCAGCGAACCTGGACCTCACCTATCACATCCCCGGCGTGAAGTAGTGCATCCACGGCGGCGGCTTCAAGCGGGCTGTGCCCAACTTGGAAGAAGTGTTGGTGATGCAAGGAGTGGCCCACTTAGATACCAATCGTAGATTGTAAATGGGCACGGAGAATAATAAAATAAACGAAAAGGCTAACCAATTCATTATCCTTTCAAGAGTTTCTTTCTGATCTTTGTGTAAAAATATGAACATACTTCTTTTATCATCCGAACAACGATGACTCATTTAAATTTATTTTTTTGCCAAGTAAGTGAAGATTACATTTGTAATATCACTTACCCTTTAATACGATAAACAAGCTCAACAATACATTGCTTAAAAAGAGAAAAATGGACAAAGAACGAGAAGAGGAGAAAAGAACAGCAAAAAGTAGGTTTTGCTATTGCAATTCACGAAGAAAAGGATGGCAAAACTTCACCGAATCCAGACCAACATTGGTTGATTCTCGAGTGAATACAACCCACAAGAGTCCCCAAAAAAGTTTGTACAGCTTCTAATGTACTTTGCGATAGCGAAACCACTTTGTCCAACAAATTATATCCAATTTTTTGCGGGAGAATTATAAAAAAAAAGTCAAAAACATATTGTAATTGTGTCAATTCAGTTCTAAACCTTTGTATTTATGTTAATTCATTCCATTTAGCCAATTTTGACTGACCGATGCTAACGGGACAATTTTTAATAATACTTTTAAATTTTTTTACAATTTTTTTATTTTTTTTATTTTTTGCCCTCGTTTGCCCTAAGGTTGGGGGAAAAAATAAATAAAATTCAAAATTCAAAATTTAAAAAATTCAAATTTCTAAAAAATATTAAAATATTATTAAAAATTACCATGTCAGTACCAGCAACGCTAGGAGCACTGGCCGGCCAAAATTGGTTGAATAGGCTGAATTGGCATAAATGCAAAATGTTTAAGACTAAATTGGCACAATTTAAATAAGTTTATGATTTTTTTGATAATTTTTCTAATTTTTGGAATTAGAGTAATTTTCATTAGTCTTTAAGGTCCCCTCTCTCTCTCTCCTGCCCACACAGACGCGCGTGCAACCCCAAAAAAAAAAGTTTCAATCGGGATTTGCAAGAACGAAGAGTCCTCAATCAAATATTTATCGGGTAAAATCGATACAATGAACAGTGCAAACAAGAAGAAATGGGCGAAGAGCCGACCTTTTCTTCTTCGTAAAGTACTATTTATACAGCTCAAAATATAAGGAACAAAAAATGTTTGATTGATAATCAATAGTAATTTAACTAATTGTCATTCGGAATCCAATAATATTCCATAGATATATAAAAGGAAGGGTACAGTCAAGTCGATCGTCCACACGAGAAAATGGTAATGTGAAAACAATATAAAAATTGCACACAATTCATTTTCTTTAAAAGCTTTTGATCTTCGCACAAGAAAAAGATCCCACACGCGGAGTAATAACATCCCTTTAGTAATTATTTATCCACCCCCTAGAGTTAATTGACCAATCCAAAAGTGCACGTCGAGAATCGTATGAATAACTAATAATTAATCATTGATCATAAAAATTCAAAAAAAAATTGATTTCGCGAAAAACCTTAAATTGATTCACGTGTGACAAATTATCCGACCTTAAACCGACACACTAAAAATTTCAAATTGATACGTCCGTAAAAAATTTGCCCTCTTTTGATTTTCATTAAATTTTACCATCAATTGCTGAGTTGGATGATACGTGACAATTGACGAGTGTATCAATTTGAAAATTTTACCCTTCATTTATCACATGTGTACTAATTTAAAGTTTTTGTAGTATTAACTCAAATTAATGAAAATTCATCGATGATAAATTTGTCACAGGTATGTTTATTTTGGATGTTTCGTGATATTAACTGTTTTATTTTATTTTTTTCACTTTCCAACCTTGGAATACCACTAAATAAAAAGAAGGCTCGAACGTAACATGTACAATCACCGCCACTTGATCCTTGCCGACTTCAGTGTGAAAGTGGGTGTCGAAATCTTATCCAAAGCCGAAGTCCAAGTTAACAAGTTCAACTTTGCTTTGCTTCTTCTTTCTTTTCGACCAACAATCTTGCACGTTCAAAAGGTATAAGAGTAAGATTATAGATCGAGCTTTTGGTTGGATTGACTGGACTTAATTATTTTGAGCTGCTTTTTGAATACAAATAAGAACAAATGCTCAAAAAATCAACCTTACATTTTGTGTTATGAAATACGTATTTATTGTCTTTTATTACTTTTTCCTATGCTGGCATCATTGATATTTTACCTTCAAACAAAAAGGTCAAGTCTGGTCTGGGTTGGGTCATAAATGGTCAGATCCAAATAGATTCATTTGACCAATTTATAACTCATTTATTGCTATCCAAATCTAGTGACTCATGCTCGACCATGCCCATACTCGGTCTGGCTCTTTGTTTTTTTTTTTTGGGGGGGGTGGGGGGGGGGGGGGTGAGGATCCATATTGCTTAACCACTCCATGTTCAATTGAATTTAGAAAATTTTGTTTTTTATAAATTTCTAAAATAATTATATTTTGTGAAATTCATTTATTATCACAACAATCAATTTGCTCATTCTTTCTTTTTTGTTCCCTAATTTTTTTGCATAAATATTTGTTTTCAAATACGGATAGAATAGAGCAATATATTCCTTCACTGTTTGCATTGTAGAAAAGAATCCGTGTAGTGATTAAAAAACAATATTATCTATCTTATTTCTCCACAATTGAAGTTAATTTATTAGACAATCTCCGAAATTCTAGAGTTCCACATCTTCTACTTCAAAATCACCCACCATGTGTATCGAACATTTATTATGGAGACACTAATACATGCCTGTCACATTGGTCCTCGGGAAAGTACTAAAAAAGTCCTAAAATTATTGTGCTGGTGTTAATTTAGTCCTAAATCTTTTTATTAGTACCAATTTAGTTCTAAACCTTTCGCGCTCGTGCTGTTTGATTCTATCCGATCAATTCTAGACATTTTTAGCTAATATAGACATTTTTTTAATAATTATTTTTAATAAAAATCAAAATTCTAATTATTTGGATTTTTTTCCTTTTATTTTGGCCAGCAAGGGCCTTAGCGGAGTTGCTCCACACAGGCGAGGTGGCCCTTGCCCAAATTTGGCAAGGGCCATTTTGGCCTCGCTCACGGCCAACGAGGTGACCCTTGCTAGCCATAAAAAAAAAAGAGAGAGAAAAACAGAAAATAATATATGATAATTCAATTTTTTCAAAAAAATCATTGAAAAAATGTCTACGAGCAATGCTGGTTACATCACGTAGGATGAACAATGTTCACGCTAGCGATTTGGGGCTAAAATTGGTCAAATAGACTCAATTGAAACAGATATAAAAAATTTAGAACTAAATTGGCATAATTAAAAAGTTTACGACTGAAATGGCACAAATGTAATAAATTTTAAAAAACTTGATACTTTTTTCTCATTTGTGTTGAGCTTTACCGTATTTGTATCCCACCTCGATAGAATCGTCAAGTTTTTGGGAAACAAAGAAGCATTTTGATAATATATTATATAAAGTACATCAAAATTTTCAAGACAACGCTTTGATGTTCACGGGATTTTGTCTTCACGCCCCTGGCATCAAGAATAATCAAAATTAGTGCACTTCTTCCGATGATATCAGAGAGGGATTGTATTGGACTGGTTCTTTCTTATTTACCCCTGGCCTCAGATACTACAACTTCAATTAGGTCTCGCCGATTTCTTATAATGGAAGATAAGCACGGAGATTTGTGAAATGCGACTTCACGGACTGGTTGAACACTCAAAAATAACATAACGGTTATTAGAGAAAATTGAAGATATTTTCCTTAATTGTCTAGTTTCGATATGTGGAAGAGGGAAGAGCGCATATAGGCTTTATTAGACGGCTTAACAAAAAAAAAATTAATTAGGATCAATTGAGGATATTCATTTTTTTTGGCCGAATTGAGGACATTCATTCACCAAGTTGGAAAGTAGAAATTGATTTTCGTTTTTCATGGAGAGATCATGACCTAAGTAAAATCTTTCAAAAAGAGTGTGTAGCCGATAGGCATGCAATCCTATTAGTAAATGGATGGGCCGATGGGGAATGGGACGCTAGTATTATAAGTGAGAGGTTCGACTCACTCTATAAAGAGACAAAACAAAAGTCAGAAAGTGGAGAGATAAACCTGTAACAAGGGAACTTTTTTAATCCCGAGTTAATGAAATTTAGCCAATCAAGGGAACTTTTTTAATCCTGAGTTAATACGGCGAAAAATCCCAAACTGATATACCTGTAACAAATTCACCAAAAACTATTTTTTGACCACAAAAAATCCTAAACTTGTACACCTATGATAAATTTACCAAAAATTATTTTTTATCATAAAAAATCTCAAACTGGTATTTACCATAAACTAATTTTTTTTACCATGAAAAATCCCAAATTATCAAACCTGTGATAAATTTACCCTTTGTTAAATTAGGCTAATACCACGAAAAATTCTAAATTTATATACTTGTAATAAATAGATTGTAAAAACCCCAAACTAGTACATCCGTGAACTGTCACGTGTCATCCAACTCAACAATTCAAAATTAAATTTAATGAAAATTAACGGATGATAAATTTGTCACAAATGCATCAGTTTGGGATTTTCCGTAGTATTAATCCTTTTATTCAGCTAAAGTTCCCCATTTCCTTTATTAAATCATACACGCAAACCATACCGAACATTTATTATGGAGATACAAACACATGCACATCATTTTTGTCATGAGTTTTGAACTTATTCAGATCCTACCTCGATAGGATCATCAAGTTTTTAAGAGATCAGCCAGCATTTTGATATTACACTATATGAAGTGACTAAAAAATTAGGATTAGAACACCAGAAATTTCAAAACTAATTACAAAAGTTTAATTGAGTCCTTAAACTTACGAAAAAATGCAATAAAATTTTAAAACTTATTATGTTGGTGCAATTAACCATCCAATTTAGCTAATAAAATTTTTTGATGTGGCTCTCTTTGTTCATTTCTCTCTTCTACGTAACTTAACTATGAGGTCTACATATGCAAAACGACACGATTTTGGAGCATTTACTAATCCTAAAGGGCATCATTTTTTCTCGGTCCCAAATAAATAAATTATAATGTTCGTTTCTCAGGCTCAGTTTATTTTACAGAAAATAATTGATTTGAAAAATATTTTCTAACAAGTGATTGTTTATATCGTTTAGAAAAATTAGTCAATGAAAAATATTTTCATCATCGATAATAATCTATGCTTAACTATTTTCGTAGATGATTAAAAAATTTTCATTTATTCATTTTTTAAGCAGCATAAGCGATTATTTTTGAAAAATATTTTTCAAATCGCTCATTTTCTTTCAAACAAACGGAGCCTTAATGAATACGATAATCTCGATAAAAAAAAAAGAATGAATATGGTAATTAATTCTCCTTGTTTTTATAACGGGGAAATATTATTTTGTCTTCTTCCTCTCCAGCTGTACTCTCTCATTTCGTCTCATCTTCTTCTTCGCCACACTCATTAAACTCGTTCAACAGAGAACGGAAAAAATACAGGAAAACGTCGAAGAAATGGAGAAGATCCACCACTCGACGGTTCGCACCAACGGCATAAACATGCACGTGGCGTCGGTCGGCGACGGCCCCGACGCGGTCCTCTTCCTCCACGGCTTCCCGGAGCTCTGGTACTCGTGGCGCCACCAGATGGTGTCCCTCGCGGCCCTCGGCTACCGCGCCATCGCGCCCGACCTCCGGGGCCACGGAGGAACCGACGCACCGCGGTCCGTGGCGTCGTACACGGCGTTCCACGTGGTGGGGGACCTGGTGGGGATGCTGGACGCGCTGGGGATCGGGCGGGCGTTCGTGGTGGGGCACGACTGGGGTGCGATAATCGCGTGGTACCTGTGCCTGTTGAGGCCCGAACGGGTGAAGGCGTTGGTCAACACGAGCGTCCCGTGGTGCCCTGGCTACACCTGGTTCCCGAGTGAACCAGAGAAGAAGCCCGTCGAGTCGTTAAGGGCGATGTACGGAGATGATTACTACGTTTGCAGGTTTCAGGTGAGAACTAGTGTTGTATAGTTGATATCTCACTTGTATTGGGCTTCGATCTTTTAAAGATTCGGAACTTTTGAGGCATCGCCATTAGCAAAACGTAGATCGCAGACCAGGGCAGCTTAGGATCTTTTGAAGATCCTGACAATGTGTGTGATCTTTATGGTAGGAACCTGGTGAGATGGAAGAGGACTTTGCGAAAGCTGATACTGCGAAACTCATTCAACTATTCCTCACAAGCCGCAATCCAGGCCCACCTATCGTGCCTAAAGATTTAGGATTCTCAGGAATGACTCAGCTATTTGAGCAGCACCAGATCGAGTTGCCCACTTGGCTGACCGAGGATGACGTCAACTACTACGCTACCGAATATAGCCGGACCGGCTTCACCGGAGCTTTGAACTATTACCGTTGCTTGGACTTGTAAGGCTCTCTCTCTCTCTCTCTCTCTCTCTCTCTCTAAGGTTATGCTCTCTCGCAGGCCAAATGTTACACATTGTACTAATGAATATCTGAATAACCGTTCTCGGCTGTGCGGTTTAGCTTGAGCTATGAGGAGATGAGTTGGATTGAAAATGATGCGACCCAATTTGACTCATTTAATTCATTCTTTTTCCTATAGTATGAATCTAACAACGCATATCCCGATTCAATTCATATTTGCGACTCATATTATTGAAACACTTTCATATTTAACCAATTTAAGAAAACCAAATTGAGCCGAGAAAGTAATATCGCGTAAGAGTGAGAGAGATTGAAGAAAGAGTCGTAAATGTGAATTGGGCCTAAATAAGTTGTTAGCCCATTTAACACCCCTATTATTTTGAGTTTTACCATCCTAATTTCAGTTAAGACTCATTTACTAGATATAATTAATTTATATAATAACTCAATCCGTCAATTTGGGTTAGGAAAGAAATTGGTCTATGACCTGTTTTAACATGTCTAGTTGATAGAGTAGAGATAGGAGTGATGTACGAAAATGGTTGTCACATATGGATGAACTTCGCCAGTTCGTGACATGTCGATTTATTCGTACTGAATTGGTGCCGTCCTAAAATGTTTTTCAACGGGATCGCAAAAAGCATTTATTACTAGTAAAAACATTTCGAGTAATGTTGGTTTCAAGATAATTGCGCTGAGTGTGACGGATTTTGATTTTTCTCGATAAATTCCCATCATGTTTGGATCGTGTTCCTCTGTCCTGTCTGAAATTGCCCCCTCCAGATACGTTGGCATTCCCCATTGTTCGGGGAGAATGAACTATGAGGTGGACAACCTAGAAGGTTAGCCTAAAAAGTAGGGATGAGCAAAATCGGACCGGGGTCAGTGATCCGATTTCCAATTCTAAAGGGGCCTGATTCGATTCCCAGTTCCAAAAATTGGAATCGGTGACTAGACAGTCCCATTCTCAATTCCAGAGACATAGTAGAGGACCAAACCGATCGATTTTTTTTTTTCAATTTTTTAAAAGTAACCCCAATATTTAATTGTAAAGTTATCTTTAGTAATTCTGGAATGTTGTTCCAGATTAAATCTCCGGATTACAATGTGGCAATTTTCAATACTTCTAGAGGACAAATTCTTGTTCTTTTTTTGAATTTTGTTGTGGATGGCAATGCTCTGCATGTGGTCCTTAGTAGATAAATCCTCGTTGGTATGTTTAGGATATGATGATTATCTAAGTATCCTAGGTCGGTTTTGTTCTCATCAAGAACCTCATTACCAACCCTGCTACTTCTCCGTAAAGTTGTTTTATTGCATGAATAAAGGAGCCTTTGTAGCAGCCTAGATACTCATTGTTGGGGGGAACGTGTGACCAAAGACTCTTTATTCTAGAAAAATTGTGGTGCATGTTTTTTTTTTTTTTTGCATGTTACCTGTCCAATAGAACTACCCGAGAACCGGACCAAACCAGTCGGTCCAGTCTGGTCCGGTTCTCAGTTCTGACAAATTGAGAATCAGGACCACCTGTCGGGTTCTTAGTTCTTAAGGGAAACCTAACCAGACTAGGAATCGATCACCCCTACTAAAAAGTTCTCATATCCTAAGATAGTCACTATTTTATATAATCTTAATGTCTAAGATAGTATGAGACATGTGAGTTAAATGTATTCAACTTAATCAAAAACGATTAGTTCACTTTCCAAATAGGGTTATAAGATTTCTATTGAAAAGCGAAAGTTCTAAAGTAACCTTTGAGATTTATCTCTTCTCTTTCAAAATTTTTTGCAATTGCAATGAAAATGATATCTTAATTCCATTTCAATCGATCTTAACTTCTTCATGAGCGTAGAAACTTCGAGCTATCGGCGCCGTGGGCCGGAGCGCGAGTCGAAGTGCCGGTGAAGTTCATAGTGGGGGATCTGGACCTCACCTATCACATCACTGGCGTGAAGGAGTACATCCACGGCGGTGGATTCAAGCAGGCTGTGCCCAACTTGGAAGAAGTGGTGGTGATGGAAGGAGTGGGTCACTTCCTCCAGCAAGAGAAGCCTCAGGAGATCACTTCTCACATTCACGACTTTATCAAGAAATTCTCATCCCCATGATCTGTCCATGAGTCTATCCAAAAAATTAAGGATGAAGATGTCTTTCCCGCGTCAATAACGGACGAAACTGTTGCTTTTTTAACTGTCTATTTCTTCTTATATTTCTGTCGTTGGGAATCACGAAGGAAGCGATATGAAGTGATCTAACATAATAAAACTGAGTATTCAAATGACTAATTATATCCATCTGTGTAGTACTAGTTTTATTGTCTTGGCATTTTTCTCTAGGATATACTGTTGTCACTTCTCAAATCGCAACATAAAAAATTAACTTCTTTTTATCTTTGGGAGAATTACGTTAAGACTGGTCACAGTCGTCCACGTTAACGCCGTTGGCTTTTCCTTAGAATATGAATATGAATCTGTCATATTTTTTTTTTATACTAAAACCCCTCTAATTTCGGGCAAGTGACATTGCTGTGGTGCCAAATGAGCATCGCATTAATATAGACTGAATATCAGAAAAAAATAATTAAAAGAGGCCTAAATGAAAAAAGAATAGAGTAAAAGATGGAGATCGGATGGGTGAGGGACAAGATTGGATAAATGGAATGGTAATATTGAATATATCCTTAGTTTAGGGAATAGATCGCATATTTACCAAAAGTTCAGATATCACATCGATCAAATTAAAAATTCAGGAACAAAATACATATTGGGCTAAAGTTTATGGATCAAATTGGATTAAAATTCAGGATGATATTGCATGTTAAGCCAAAATTCAAAGATTATTTCTGTAATTATCCCTTTTCTTATACTAGCATACGCGCCATATGTGCTGAGCAATGATGATGACACCAACCCATGCATATCATTTTTGTAACGAGTTCGACCTTATCCAAATCCTACCTCGACAGAATCACAAAGTTCTAATAGATAAACTAGCATCTTGATATTACGTTATATGAAATAATAATAAAAAATTGATGACAAAGTTTGGATTTTGATATGATTTTTTCTTTATGCCTCTAGGCATAATAATCCTAGCTCTCATCCATTGTTCAATAATGAATTGTTCATAGACGTCCGCAAAAAAGAAAAATAATGCACTTCTTTTGAGAAAAAAGATTTTAAAAAAAAAGGATTGTATCGATTTGTTTCTTTTAGTTGACTCCATGCTACCGGTTTTACATTACACCTCCGAGTCCATGCTGGCTTAGTGAATACCAACCCATGCATATCATTTTTGTAACGATTTGACCTTATTCAGATCCTACCTTGATAGAATCACCAAGTTCTAAGAGATAAACTAACATCTTGATGTTACGTGATGTACAATAAAATAAAAAATTTGATGTCAAGGTTTGGATTTTGATATGATTTTGTCTTTATGCCCCTAGGCCTAAGCAATAATCCCAGCTCGCATCCATTGTTCAATAATGAATTGTTCATAGACATCCGCCAAAAAGGAAAATAATGCAATTCTTTCAAGAAAAAGATTTAAAAAAAAGGATTGTATCGATTTGTTTCTTTTAGTTGACTCCACGCAACCAGTTTTTCATCACATCTTTGAGTCCATGTTGGCTTAGTGAATATCAACCCATGCACATCATTTTTGGAACGAGTTTGACCTTACCCAGATCATACCTCGATAGAATCACCAAGTTCTAAGAGATAAACTAGTGTCTTGATGTTACGTGATATAAAATAATCAAAAAAATTTGATGTCAAGGTTTGGATTTTGACATGATTTTGTCTTTATACCTCTAGGCATAAGGAATAATCCCAGCTCGCATCCATTGTTCAATATGAATTGTTCATAGACGTCCACAAAAAAGGAAAATAATGCACTTCTTTCGAGAAAAAGATAACAAAGGATAGTATCGATTTGTTTCTTTCAATTGATTCCATGCTACCAGTTTTATATCACGCCTCTAAGTCCATGTTGGCTTAGTGAATACCAACCCATGCATATCATTTTTGTAACGAGTTTGACCTTATCCAGATCCTACCTCAATAGAATCACCAAGTTCTAAGAGATAAACTAGCATCTTGCAGTTACATGATAAAAATAAAAAATAAAAAGTTGAGGTCAAGGTTTGGATTTTGATACGATTTTGTCTTTATGCCTCTAGGCATAAGGAATAATCCTAGCTCGCATCCATTGTTCAATAATGAATTGTTCATAGACGTCGGCAAAAAAGGAAAATAATGCACTTCTTTCGAGAAAAAGGTTAAAAAAAAAGGATTGTATCAATTTGTTTCTTTTAGTTGACTCCATGCTATCTTAGTGAATACCAACTCGAGAACTTTATGTCACCATAAGAGCAGAGGTGTCAATATGGGTCATTGACCCATTTTTTAACTCATTTTTCATACATTTGGATCATATATGGGTTCACTAAATTTAAAAAATGAGTCAAATATAGGTCTAAAATTATAAGGCCTATTCAAATATGGGTTTTAATGGGTTTTAGCTCAACCCATTTTGGACCCATTTTTGACCCATGGGTTATAGCTTTCCAAGCTCCCCCGGCTACCGCTTGCCCGCCACAGCTCGCCGCCGTCCACCACCTCCGCTCCCCTCGCCGCCGCCGCCCACCAACAACCATCATCGCCTGCCCCCGCCACTTGCCCACTACTGTCGTCGCCTACCACCTGCTGCCACCCTCCCCTCCCAAAAGCCATCGCCGCCCAACACAAAAGTCAAGCTTAGCGTTGCGCTCTCAGAAGCTTCGACATCATAAAGCTACAGTTAGCTCGTAGAGCTTTAAAGTCCAGTTGGCCTAACAGAGCTTATATGGACTAATTGACAAGATATCATGTGAATTGCTACCTGAGGACCAAACCAAACCGAGAACGCATAATACCGAAGACCTAGCAGTGAAATTCGAGAGAGAGCGAATGTCCCATTTTGCCCCCAAATGCTGGACACCCACCAAATCCAGAGGCAATGAAAGGAAAGAGCTCGCGTTTAACTAGTTACTTGAGCACAAGGGTTGAGGGAGAGAGCAGAAGCGAGCCTGGGCCAGAACAGGATTCGCTACAAACTCGGTGCCCCGACCTGCTGATGCTTGTCGCCGACGCGAAGGTCGCCGCCGGAGCGTGCTCACGTCCTCGCCAATGGAACTGAATCTGGATCCGCCGTCATAGAGCTTGGTCTTTGGAGAATCGGCCATTGGATCCACGCCAAAGATCGCCAACATCTTTCGAACAAAGAAGCTCTTAAATTTCACGAGACACTGAAGCTTTCTTTTTTGATTTTATTTATTTTTCTGGTTTTTTGGGGGGGGGGGGGGCGATGGCGGTGGCAGGCGGTGGTCTTGGGTGACGGCCGGTGGCAACGTTTTATATTAGTGTGTGTCGATTATATGGGTTAAAATGAATTGAGTCGGGTATGGGTTATTAAATATAGGTCAGAATGGATTAGATGGGTGGTCTGGGCAGCGGCCGGATGGCAACGTTTCATATTAGTTGTGTCGATTTATGGTTAAAATGAATTGTTTGGTGTATTTATATTTGGTTGGTTTAAATATGCATATCATTTAAGGGATAATTGGTTAATAATATTTGTTAATATTTTATATAAAATATTTTTTTATATTTTATAATATTTTTAAGAGATTATAATTTTAATTTAATTAATTATTTATTTATTTATATCATTATAAATATATTTTTATATCTAATTTTTAATTTGATTTATTAAATTTAATATATATTTTTTATTTTAAAATAAATTTTTAATGGCTATTATCATGAAAAATTATTATTTATTAATTTATATTAAATATTTATTTATTATTTAATTTTATTTATTTAAATAATACTATATAAAATTATAAATTTTTTTATTATTATAATTTAAAAAAAATATATGTTTTTAAAATGTATTGGGGAGTCGTTATTAAAATGGGTTAAATCGGGGGGATTAATTGTTTTTACTATTTTATTAAAATTATTTAATATCTTATTTGAATAAAAAAAAATTAGTTCCATTTTAATTTGATTATTTAAAAAAATTTTTTACATATATTAATTATTATTATTAATGTTTTTTAACGTAATAAATTTATATATGAATAATAAAATAATTTATATATTTAAATAAATTTTATTATAATATAATATATATTTTAATAAATTTTATTTTTTTATATTTTTATAATTTTTAATATTATATTTTATTTATATTAATTTTTTTTTTATATCACATTAAATTTTAATTTTTAAAATTAATATATTTATATTTTTTTATATTTATTAATTATAAATTAATATAAAAATATTGATTATAAAATAATTAAATTATAAATTTTTAAATATTTATATTTATAATTATATAGTATTATTTAGTTGAATTAATTATTTTTATTTTTTGTTAATTATTTTTGATTTATTTTTATTTAATAATTTTAAATAATTTAATTAATATTATTATTTTGTTTTTTTATTATTATATTATATTGTTTTTAATTTATTTATTTAATTAAAATTATATTAATTATAAAATTTTAATTATTTATAATTATTTTATTGTATAAATAAAATTTTAATAATTTTTATTTATTATTATTTTTTATTATTATAATATAATATTTTTTATTTATCATAAATATTTTTTTTTAAATAAATTAAAAATTTATTAAATAAAAATATATTATATAATATTTTATTATAATTATATAATTAAATTTAATGTAAATTTTTGAATTATTTGGGGTTAATTTTTTTTATTTTTAAAATATGAATTTTTAATATTTAAAATATTAAATGAATTTTATTTTTAATTTATAATGAATATAATATTAATTTAATATATTATTAATATATTATTATTTATTAATTATATAAAATTATATTTAATATTAATAATTTAAATTATTGAAATAAGATAATTTTTAATATAATAAATTTTTTATTGTTTATTAATAATTATTATTTAAATTATTTTATTTTAAAATGGTTTATTTTTTAATATATTTTTAATTTTAATATTTTAATAAATATAAAAATTTATAATATAAATTTATTTTGTTTTATATTAATTTGATTATATATTAAAAATTTAAATTTTTATAAAAAATTAAATATATTATAAATTTAAAATTTATATTAAATTATTTTTATTGTTTAAATTTTAAATTTAAAACTAATATTTATATTATTTAAAGAATATAAATATTATAATAAGTTAATTATAATTGGGAATTAAATATATTATTTAAATTTAAAATTTTATATAAAAATTTTTATTTATTATTATAATTTTAATATTTTAAAGTATTTAAAATTTTGATTTTCTATATAAATTATTATAATATTATAATTATAATTAATTATATTAATAATTTTTTTATATTTTTTTTTTTTTATTATATAAAAAAAATATTATTAAAAAGTTTATTTAATAATTAATTATTATTATTTATTTTTTAATTTTGGGTTAATTGTGGTTCGATTGGGTATGATTATTAAATATACGTCAGAACGGATTAGATGGGTCAATATGGTCGATCATTTTGACTCGCCCAAATCCGATCCGCCCACCCATTTGACACCTCTCATAATGAGGAAAAAGATTATCTCCAAAAATGAGGCTTTGCTTGTGGTCACGCCGCATCATAATTCTCTCTCAGGGGGGGGGGGGGGAAAAAAAAAA
>JAGVVM010006101.1:0-28128 GCA_019149425.1 Psidium friedrichsthalianum
GCTTATTTTGGCTTGACGATGCTTCATTCTCAAGTTTATTGATTGGCAGTTTCAACTACTAGGAGTTGATACAGCACTCCGTGGCAAATACGGAGGATCATGAATATATTACATAATGACTTGATACTCAAAGGTTGCGAGTCATCTTTTGGAAGTACAGACAAAAGCTAAGACAACACAACACAGCTCTAAGCGAGGAAGTCGAGCTAGCAAGTGCACCGCCACCACCCTCGAGTGTTAACCTAAGTATTCTCTCTAGCAAGTCCCGGTACTCTACAAGAATACATACCGCTGTACAATGGGCGACGACACCTTGGTTTTGAACAGCAACCCTCATCGTAGAGTTTTTCCTGGGTTAACCAAGTCGCCGCGCCGAGACGACGTCAAGGATTAATTTTCTCGACCGTGCAATCCGAATATGGGCCATCAGAGAATCAGATGGGAAGTCACTCTGAGCATTTCTACCTCACCAGTCTTGAAGTAGGAATGGTTTCGGTAACAGTCTAATTGATCATCCCTCAGGTGTTTCCCTACAAATGGCACAGATTCCCTCCGAGCATCGGGTTTCCTACGAAGAAAATACAACAGAAAATTTGTCACACCACACAATATTGAGGATAACGGTGCCCAATCTGAAGGTTCGGGAAGGAAGGGACATGTATCACAACGAATTAGGCAGCATCGACGACGAGCTTACTGCTTTGATCAACCAATTCAACGCCGATGAAGCTCCAAGGCTGTAATGGAGTCTTTATTTCGAAATAAATAACTCTATGATAAAGTTCTCATATTTGGCCGTAATCTCACTTGAGAAGATGTGCGTGAAAAATTCGCCATTATTGTTAAAAACAGCAGATGGCAGACAAGTGTTTTGTGAAAATGTTAATTTGCTTTACAGTGCCATACTTTGCCGATTGATTTTCCCGGTTTTCGATGTCATCCCTGTTGGCTCGAATCCCCTAGCCTACTATTAGTATGCAGTCTCGAGACATGTAAATCCGAATTCGTGCAAAAGGGTCTGAGGGGACGCTACCGCCTTAAAAAGAGAAAGTGAAAGTAGTCTGAGTGGGAGACAAAGCGAAAGCTAGCAAGAAAAGAAGAGAGGATTTGGCTCCATTCCTGAAAAGAAGTGAAAGCCCGCCTGCAAAATCAACAGTTAAGAAAGACGGGAAGGCCCTACCACTATGAAAGGGTAGCGAAAGTTGAGAAGACAAAATCTGGAGAAAGCGATACGATTTTTAAATCCACGATCAAATCTTGAAAGAGGCGCCCTCATGGTAACCTTTATCCATCCTCAAAAGAGGGAGCCTTCAATCACACGGTCACTCAGAAAATCCAGAGAGAACGGAAAATGCAAGAAGAATTAGCAAACCTTGAGGAGAGTAACCGATCCAAGGTGTCTCAATCCAACGCGTTTAAGGGCTATCGTCACTTGCTGGATATGGGAGAAGAAGAGTTCGAGACCACGATCGGAGTTAAAACCATGGAGCATGGCCCATCCGCCAATGACGCCCAAGATCTCAATAAAGATAGGGACAACAACAACCAGGGCCAAAGGAAGCGTCGCAAGCGTCACAACGAGCGTCAGGTACAAAGGCTTGAG
Source organism: Psidium friedrichsthalianum (assembly GCA_019149425.1). Lineage (NCBI taxonomy): Eukaryota > Viridiplantae > Streptophyta > Magnoliopsida > Myrtales > Myrtaceae > Psidium > Psidium friedrichsthalianum. The sequence continues at coordinate 1,604 of JAGVVM010006101.1, forward strand.
ATTTCTTCACAGAGTGCCCTTTCCCAGATAACAAACAAAGAATGCAACTGAGCCAAGAGCTAGGGCTGGAAACCTTCACAAATCCTGTTTTGGTTTCAAAATAGGCGAAATCAGGCAAAGACTCGACGTGAGCGCCGTGAAGTTGAGTTTCTAAGAGCCGAAAACGAAAAACTCCAAGTAGAAAACAAGAGGTACAAGGAAGCTTTTGATACGGCCACCTGCCCAACTGCAATGGCCTCCTCACCTTCGATGAAAAGCAGTATCTGAGAATCGAAAATGCCCGTTTAAGAGGTGAGGTTAGATCAGTTCATCACAGGATCAAGTTCTGTTAGAGGAGGGTACGAAAAAACCGCATCCCATGGGGTCACTATGGACGCCTCCCGAGGAAGAGGGGATATATTACCATCAAGCGGATGACATCGACGATGAACTCGCCACCATCATCAAACTGATCGATGTGATGGAGCACCGGGCTGTAATATGCATACAGAGCCTACACTTCAAAGTCAGGGATCATGAGTCCTTCATATGTCCGATGCGTACCTGACTTAGAGTGAAGCTGACTGATCATTGGAGAGCCCCATGAAGGAAGCAGAGTCGATTCTAAATAAATGCATATGTTTTATTTCCTTGTGTGGAATATTTTCAGTTTTTATAAATGTCTCGCACTAAATCAAGAGTAGTGACCTTCTTTCCAACTATCAAATGCTCAGGTCCTTGATGTACCAACTGAAGACAAAATTAATTACGACTAAAATCCATGCAAGCTCAAAGGGTAACTTTGTATCGTTTCAATTTGCCCTCATTTGCTCCAGCTCTAAGTCGAATCCTTTCATTTCTCAGGAATTTGCGAACTGTCCATAGAGCACAATCATAATGTGAAGTCCACTCGTTAAACGAGACTGGGGGCAAATTAATTCATGGACGTTGCCGCTGAATGGATGGTTTCAAATAAGGAATATACGGACGAAAGACCCGCGCAATCTCAAAATGGAGAGGAACAAGATACTCAATGAACGAGACCAAAGTCCATACCTTGTCACGACCTTGGCTCGAATGAGAAAGACCCAACAGAAGCCGAGAAAAGCTTAGCCCATCGAAGCTGCTAAAAGGGTCACGCAAGGCATTCAAGATGAATGGTAGAACAGTATCGTTTCCAATTTATCCCTTTCAATACTGGCTAACACGTCTCCTTTCCTTTTTACAGGAAATATTACATTAACAATTAACATGCTAAAAAAGACAACCCCAGGGGGTAAAATTACGATCATCCGATGAAATCCGTTCAGATGAAAATGGGCAAAGTGATGGCAAATCCTAAATTGAAAGGAGAATATGTCCTTTTAACTCATCTGATTTTAAGAACACCTTTTCTGCTTCCGTTATTGCAGGAGCATTCGATCGACGGCCATGATAGTTGTCAACATTGAGCAAGCCCAAACGCATCAAATCTTCACTCGACTCATTCACCCATGCATTTCATTATGCAGGGGCAAGGTCAAAGATAAGTCGCTCGTCAACTTGTGGAGTTGACTCTCAATCTGCTCGATCCACCGATATCTCCACAGGCAATTCAGATTCTCCTATTGTTGAGATTTTCTTTCAAACTTGCTCATTCTGTAAACACATGTGTGCTAAAAATTGCCACATCTGTATCATGTTTACACATGCCATGATTCATGCCTGACTCTTCTGCATGTTTAATTTGCCAATTCTGATTTGGAGTATAAACTACACATGATGCGTCGAATGTGTAGAGTGGGGCATGACAGGATGATGAAAGGCAAGCCATTTCCATACACGTCCTACATTTTAATCCATAGTGAGTCGTGTGTTAAATAGGTTTCACATTCCTCAAGGCAATGGGTTCTCTCGCAAAAGGTACGATAGCTGAAGGGAAGGAGGCGATCATTTCTCTATCCTAAACACTACAGGTGACCATTGTCAACCCATTTGAGCGGCGGTTTCATTTCGTAACCCCTGTCAAGAATCACCCCACATCGGGGCCAAATGAGATAGTCCTAACAGCGGCACGAGGTAAATGGTTAGAAATTTTCTTGCTCGGACTAACATCAATTTTCGAGCGATTCTTTGCTTTCAACCTCGTACGGTGATTCAAGTGCCTTAAAATGACGAAAAGCATTCGTTTCTCTATCCAACACACTTTTATCCTTTGCATCGCCCATTTGAACCTGCATATTCGTTTCTTAAAACCTCGTTGGTGATCATTGCTCAGTCCAACATGAAGACGGTGCCACCTCAAAGCAGAAGAACTCAGAAGAAGTTGGTTTACATAGAGTTCCCAAGTCAACTCTTCAAGTATGATTGTTTGATATGCGTGCGTATAACTACACAATCTTTGAAAATCCTTTTTCTAAAAGGAAAAGAAGATAAAAAAGAGAAAAGAGTCAGTCTGGGGCATGAAAAAGCAAAGTGTCATGTCAAAAGCAAGGCCAATGCCCATTTCGAATCAATATTTATTTGTGAATGCCTTGAAAATTTAGTGAAGGCATACCATCTCCTTCGGTAAATCCCCAATGGGATCTGATTGTAAGAAAAATTCATTAAAAGAGTCAGATTGCAAAATATACGGTTGAAGCTTACACCGTTCGGAAGCGACAATGGTACCAGCAGAAGTAGATATCATCCTCATACAATGATGGTTATTCTTTAAGGACTGTTCTAGAAGGGCCGAGACTTGTGACAAAGATGTAATGATCACCAACTCAAACCCACCTCATATATTTTCTAGGCCAAAATAAGCATTTTACTTCCTTGGTCCTAATCCTAACCTACGTTACAACCCATGAAAGTTTTTTCTGATTAAAGCGCTTGAGTTAACGTAGAGTTGAATAATTTTAAGCATCCCCCGAAAAGGTACGAGCAAGACTATTCCTCTCTCATTTTTGCAGGATTCTTGACTTGTAAACCTGGAGCAAACGTAAAGATTTTTCCTCAACGGCCTTGACTCAAAAGAGTCCCCTTTGGTAAGCCTTTGACCTAGCCTACATTATGGTCCCAATCAAGACCTCCAGATCGGTTTGATCGTACCAATTGCGAGATTACTCAGACCCTTGCTGAATGCCATAATGGTGAGTTGAGTGATCTCTTTTTTTCAATCCTACAATCAGGATAAATAGCCTTTCTCGAGGGTGAGAGAAAGCCCTTTCAGACTGAAGTCCCCATTCAGATTACATTCGAGGTGTTCATACTATGATAACCTCCTTGAACAGAATTGGTAATGCAAACTTGACAGAATAGTTATGCATGATCCACATTTTGATTGATTGCACAACGAGTTATTACACAAGTTGTTTCTAATCATTGCAAACTTAGCTGAATAGTTTTGCATGAACCGAGGAACTCATTGATGAAAATGCTTGCACATGTTACCTTGACACTACCTGACAGGTAACACGTTCCCGATATTTGAGTTACCTTCCAAGGTTCGAAATTCATTCAGCGATTATTGAATGAACAAGTCTAGTTGTCGAAAAATTACTAAGTGTTTCTTCTAATCCTCAGGTAAGTATATCTTCAACCTGAACCTTTCAAAAGAATGAATTCTGACGATTATCAGGGTGTTCGAATCCAGTGTGGCACATACGGTCATTCAGTGAATAAGCAGGCATGACACAGCCAGCCTGTCTATGCCTTGATCATTAACTCAGAAGACTCAGGTAAGTTTTCTGGACCCTTTCGACTCATGATCGACATGCTCTCATGAATTTTTTATCAGTTCACGATCAACATACTCTCATGTTCGCGATACCTTATCCAACTCATGATCGACCTGCTCTCATGAGATATTCTTTAATCCATGATTGACCTGTTCTCGTGTCTTTGATCTTTATTTGGTTCACGATCGTTCTGCTCTCGTGATACCTTTTGTCTAACTTATGATCGACATGTTCTCATAATCTTGATCTAGATATTTACATAGCTCATGACCGACATGCTCTCACGAGTTATTAATCAGTTCACGATCGACATGCTCTCGTGCTCTTGATCTTTGTCAAATCACAATCGACATGCTCTTGTGATCTTGACCTACCTTTACCGACTCATGGTGGCCTATGGTGGTCCCAAGAGACAAAATGGTACAGCTTGAACCACAACTCAAGCACATTCTTTCAAATCATATCACGCGCTGTTTTGCATTTGTAGGAAACTACATGTAACAGACAGGCCCCAGTACCTTGAGATCCTTGCATCCACAAGAAGAAGCTTGGAAATCAAGGGAATCATCTGCATTGTGAGGTATCTAGTATGCGATCCATGTGCAGGTTTCTCTAATCCATTTCGTTGGAGCGGAGAAGCCTTGACGCATGTTATTTATAGTTCTGCATATCATGCATTATTTCATTTGCATAGAAAATGGGATTGAAACCCCACCAAAAATTCATTCATCATCTGCGTTGTCAAAATTTAGGTTCAATTTGGTTTTTGAGCGAAATCTCTGCGAGCCTCCACTCAAAGAGGGGCAGCTGTTGACACCTAAATTTTTGATTTCTCATTTAGTCATTTATTTCATAAAAATTAGAGACTCATTTTAGTCTCTAACAAAAAATATTTAAATCATTTTTTTGTGTGTGTAATTTCATGTACATTAATTTAATTTCTGCATGCGTTGCATTTTTATTATTATTATTCACTTCATTTTAACTGATCCACTGGAGATTATACTGAAGAGCTCCTCAAGGAAAATGATTAATAAAAGGCATCACTCCAGATGTTAGCACTTGCATTTCGTTGATTGACAGAATTGGGAAATTTCATAAATCTGGAGGAAATGACGACTTGAGTGCTGAGCCTAAGAAATTATCCTATTTGATGGTGCCAGAAAAAGTTGAACGATGATCATGACGGGGTTTACAAGTCATCTCCAGACATAATCAAGGAAAAGGGGATTTTCACAATTCGTGGACCGGTTATGCATCCTATCTCCAACATAAGAGTACTAAGAGTGACATTCGGGAACGTGGACTCATTGTATGAAAATATGCTGCAACAAGTTAAGCTATGGCATATTGTATAGCCGAAACAGGTCGGCTGTTGAATCCCAAGAAAAGAAGGAAGGAAATAATGATCCAGCTGGCTCCATCATCATCCTCGCAAAGGCCAACGCGCAAGAAGAAGTCCCACAGTGGGTCATTAGCCACCGAAAGAAGAAAAAGAAAGGAGAGAATGAGTGTTGGTGTGGAGGACATCACAACAAACCATCCTTGCAGCATCTTTGACCGTGGAATTTTGCCATGACTGAAGAAGGAAATCATTTTGTCTGCATAGTGCGGGTTTGAAGCCAGCAAATCGATAATCAAATTTCAACGGCATGGTGGTATCAAATTATCACCTTTTGCTCTCCCATCTATTGCTGGAATTTAAAGAATCCAAGGCAGATCATAGCGGGATTGTTTTGGATCTGGACGGCTGCATGTGAAAATTGATTTTCTGGACTGAAAAAGGGTCGAATCTGCTCGAAGCATTTTGTCACATGCAGCGATCATACATGAGCATCAAAAAGACACTAAAAATGGTGAAATTGAGTGGGAGACAAGAGAGAGAGAATCCACTTGATGGGCACTTGATGACGGTGAAATGATGGCACTCCATGGCAAAAAAAAAAAGTGGAGACGAAGGAAGCAATTGAGGGAGGCCATTAAAAGGGGTCGGGGATTCAAGATGAAGATTATTGAGGGCACACGAAGAAAAATCCAGGGGATGCTCAAATTTTTTGTAAAAGAAAGAGAGAGTGCTCATCCTTACCCACAAAAAACATCTACGTTCTGAAGCCGCACCGATCCGGGGCGAGCTCATCTCCAATAAACTTCAGCGACGGTGGTGCCTCGGACCAGTCCCCGTTCATAGTCGTGTACCCCTGTTCGGCTCGTCATCACACGCCATTCATCAAGGCAACGAACATCATCCGAGGGTCCTCCAAGCAAGGCTCAAATTCTAACGGATGAATCAAGGAAAATGAGGAGAGAGCAATGAAAGAATAATTTCAAAGTTTTCTCACCTCTGTACCCGAATTTATTCTAGATTCTTGATTTGGTGTGAGAAAAAATTGTTGCTGCCGTAATCCATCCTTTCGCCGCAAATTCGCGACTGTCCAGTGGCGTGTATATCCCAAATTGGCTCAACTTTTCCTCTACAAACTAAGTTCTGCAGCAGGAGTTTAAAGGTGATCTCCAAACCTTTTTTCCATTTGCATTTTTTTTATATAGTATTGTTTGCTTCGCTAAAAAAAAAAAACAAATGATCTTTTCTTCCCTAAAAAAACAAAAAAAAGAAATTAATTAGCATTTAAAAAAGATCGTTAAATCTCAATTTTTATTATATCTTTAAAAAAGGGTATGATGTTTTTCTTTGTGCTTTTTTTTTTTTATAAAAAATTCGAGACATATTCTTCTGAATATTCAAAAAAAAAAACCAAATCTAACCCATTGCCGTTCGGGCAACTCTTCCCATCACCATTTGGGAACGGTCCTCCAGTTTTAGAAAAGTGGGAAAATTGACCAACTCGATCTATCGCTATTTAGATCCGGTTCGTCGTCTTCCAAAAGCTAATTTAGAGCGAAGTAGAGACAATTGATTTGTTTGGGTCCGTTTTTCAAATTCACTCAATTGATGTCTTTGTTTGATTTGTGAAAATTTCTTACGACCTTTAATTTAGGAAGAGCTTGTTTTTTTTTTTTTTAGAACATATGCCTAATTAAGTCTTTTAGAGAATTAAGTTCAAGCTGGGAATGAGTCAAAAAAAAAAAAAAAAAAAACAAATCTGAATCAAACATGTCTTCAAGTGTCCGAAAAATAAATAAAAAAAGATAAAAAAATACAAAAAAAAAATCTCGTATATTGCATACCATATCCTGCATTCCATTTAAAAAAAAAAAAGAATGTGACATATCTTTACATTATCTCTCATGCCATTCGCGTTTTTAAAGCATCATTTAGTCCGTCATTCTTTTTTTTAAGAAAATACGCATATCATTTTTACGTCATCATTATTTCCGCATGTCTCATATCTCATAGGTCCAAGTCATATTTTATTTATTTATTTTTATTCTCTTCACCACAACATTTGGCATATAATTAGTATCATGTTTAGAATATTCACGTAGGATAATTTGACTTGCATGTTTTAAGTGCTCGAAAAAAAAAACGCGTGTTACATAGTTTTCTTTTTTTTTAGAACTTTTTTGCATGCTAGATATAGTGTTTGCACATTTATTTTATATAAAGTGCATGACTTCCTGCATTTTGTCCCGAGCATTGCGCTCATTTGATGTCACATTTGCACGTTTAATTTTTACTCATATAAATTCGGCATATAGATTAATTCTCACGTGTCATGCATTGCATCCTTTCAAAAAAAAAAAATATAAATAAATAAAAAATAAAAAAAAATAAAAAAAATAAAAGAGCCTTCATCTAATTTGTTAAGATAAAAAAAAATAAAAAAAAATCATAAAAATAAAATAAAAGAAAATCAATTAATATCGAATTGCCAAAGTTAGTTTTCTCATGGAATCAAGGTACCGAAAGGGCGTTAGTTTTAGTTAATTAGCGTAATTAAGTCCCCGAACACTCAATCTTTGGTTCGTAGGAATAAAATAGTTCCTCCCGCTATTTTATTTAGGTACCTAACCAACCTACCAAAAATGGTTAGTGGCGACTCCGAAATTCTAAATCATTTGAACCAAGTTGCGAATTGGTAGGGCTTGGGAGAGCCTGTGTTAGGTTAATCACTTAATTAGCCTGATAATCCATTAACCTAAGGTCTTAACCGATTTTTAGGTCGCGACAAGCCCCATTACCTTGCAGAGCGCAATAGGTGAGGGAATGACTCATAGAGACCATGCTGATGGTCGCCACCAGGTATTTCTTTGTGAAATAAATAGCCTAATCTTTATAGAAATTTTGTTAGTTGGTGTTAAATTTTATATTGATTTTTCTGCAGCTATATGCAATTATGCAATTGGGAAAGATGTTCAAGCTATGAAAACCGTGGTTGGAGAAGAAGCTCTATCTTCGGAGGATCTGGTCTACTCTCATTCAAACCATTTGAATTCTCTTGCTTCGATTTTCTCCTCTTCCTATTGTCTGTAGTCCACTTGATATTTTATGTAATAATACGTGATTTCTTTCATAATATTATTGACTTCTTCATGAACATTATATTTTTCTTGAGATATTATGGAGACATTTCTATCAGGTTTTGATATTTATACACATTTTATGTGGAGAAAAGATAACAAGAATCCTCGCTCGTTTTATCGTCGGAGGCTCCTCCAATATATGAAAGCTAATTTCATCGCTAAATTATTTTAAATTTCAGTTAATTGGCGATGGCTTTTTTTTTTCTACGAATAGCTTTCATGGCAAACTAGTGACAAATTTTACAGCAAAATTTTCATCGCAATTTAGTGACAAAAGTTTAAAATTTTTTCATTGCTAAATTTGTGATCCGAGTTGGGGATGAAACTCTTTTCATTGCTATTTTCGTCACAACTTTCATGGCAAATGCCGTTGCTATATTAGCTATGAATTTTGCCATGAATAATGTTCGTCGCAAATTAGCAACGAATTCATTTTCGTCGCAATTTAGCGACGAAAGACAAACAATTTCATTGCTAAATTTTGTGACCTGAATACGGAATGAATTGTTTTCATTCCTGTTTTTCGTCGCAACTTTTATGGCAAATGCCATCACTAAATTAGCGACGAATTTTTGCCATGAGTATTTTTTGTTGCTAATTTTGCTAGGAATTTTTCCATGAATATTTTTCGTCACAACGAATATATTTCATCGCAAGTTAGTGACGAATCTTGTCACAAAAATTTTGTTGCAATTTAGCGACACAAGTTTAAATTTTTCGTCGCAAATTCAACGCAACTTAATTTAGCGACGAATTTTGCTAATTTTTCGTCGCAAATTCTGTTGCTAAAACCTTGTTTTTTTTGTAGTGATGTAAGATTGAAAGAATTATCTACTAGTTTTTAACCACCACATTTGGTCTAATTAGATCTTTAATATATGTTATTACGTTATAATCCGTGTGTTTTAACTAATAAACTTCCATTTTATTGAGGGTGACCAATAGTGCAATGTTATTCATCTCTTTCTTTCATGTGATAATGTTTTAAGGAACTTTGTCTTTTGAATTGCATGATAATATTGGATGTTTAGAATTTTTAATGTACTTAACTCTTCACTGTTAATCTTTTCTTGAAAATTTCTATTAAAAATCGTGTAGTGATGACATGAGGAATAAATAAAAATTGGACTACTAGATTCACCAAATAAAATGAAAGTTGAACAGTTGAGTACACGGAATATAGTATGATGACATATATTACAGTTATTATTAAACCAAATGCACTAGTTAGAACTAGTGAAAAAAAAATTCATGCTTACTTGAGTTTGGGTTCTCTTTCGAATAATGGTGTCCTAGTGCAAATAAAAAAGAAATATGCAATTCACTAAAACAATAATTAAGTTTTTTGGTCAAAAAACAATAATTAATTTTTTGGTGGGCTAAAAAACAATAATTAGTTTGGCTATCCGCCTAAAAACTTATTTTTTGGGGGAAAAGGATCATCAGCTTTACCCATATGAAAAAAAAAAGGAAAACAAGAAGAAATAAAGGCAAGAAATAAGCTTAGATCAAGAGGGGATCCTATATTTAGCCTTAATCTTGACAATTAAATTTTTAAGTTGCAACCGCATGCTAAGTGGGATCGGCAAGGAATAATGTTCCGACCTTCTTTGGCCTGTGCCATTGTTTCTTTGCATCTTTAGGTGCTATTGATCTATCCCAGGGCATTCCCTTGCAATTTGAGTTGCATTTCAAGCATTGCCAAGGCTAACTATGTCTCTTTTTCCTTGATGGGAATATGCATATATAGGAAAATAGTCACTTAGTTTTTAACTTTCTCTTCGCATTTTTAACCGATAAAGCTTCGTTGACTATGTTCGACAGTAGGTGGGCTTAAGCTGCTCAGAGGTTGAATCCATCTTGTCATATCTCTTCCTCCTCTACTACTGGGAGCAAAGATCATAGATATGCCGGTCATTAGAAGGAAGAACCGCCATAAAAAGATTCCTCATGTATCATCTATAGCAAAATTATGAACAGAAGCTAGCAATCCAGACCGTATTGAATCACTACCGTCTATTCCAAAAACAAAAGCCCCTTAGCGGCCCGGGACAGGAGTGGAGGAGGACGATTGGGAGTGCATTGTAATCTAGTATAAGGCTAGTTAGAGATTGAAATGATGAAGAAAGAAATTCGATTTTCTCCCCTATTTACCATGACGACAAAGAAATCCTTTTCCACTAAGTGATTACTTAGGGACCTTAGCGTACGATTTGGGCTGTTTCCTCAAATTGGATTAATGGATTGTCCGTCCAACTGGAAATGATAACAGAATGCATATATCATTAAAAGGTTTCCACAAAAAGACCCATTGGTTTGGGAAAATGGATCACAATTACAGGAACCTGAAGTATACTAATAGAATGAACGAAGTACGAACAGTTAACATAATATGGTCACCTTGACACGTGGGAAGGGCTTACTCTACTAGTGGCTTGGCTTAGGCGAAGGTCTCTTTCTGGTAACTAGAAGCCAAAAGCTACCCAGTTTTAGGAAGAGCATCCCATAAGTGCGTAGGGGCAAGAACCCTCTCTTTGAAGAAATTGGAGTTGTGGGTCATAGGGCACGCTTTGGGTCGGCAGCTTTATTTGATCAAGGGCCGGGCACAAGGGTCCTAGCTGAAGAACGAAGGTTTGTTTTCGTGCCCGTTCTACTTGCCCTTTCCGTCCAAAAAGTCGGATTCGAAAGTAAATTACATGTTCTTCGATTATAAAAAATTCATTTGATATAAAAGAGAAGTAAGTGTACAAAACTTCTTCGAGGCGGTTCATCCGGTCGGCCGTTCGCTTGTTAGGCAGTTGCAGTTATTGATGCTGTAGATCGGGAGCATGGCAGAATAAGACAAGTCGCTTTACGGTGCTAGCAAAATCCACTACATTAAATTGAACCAAGGAAGGACCAAGCTGATTTATTTTCATAATTCCCTTGTAACCACTTCCAGCCGAAAAAAGAAGAATTCCTCTTATAACCACGTGATTTGTTTCCCCATGACGGAGCCTTGGAATATGTCCAAGACACAACAGGACAGGATTAGAAGTAGTTTAAATTAATCAGCGGCGCTGACGAAGAGGAACACTACAAATGTGCGTGATTAGCTAAAATCACCAACTCTCTAGAATTCTAAACTTCTGATTTCCCAGTAAACGCAATTTACCAGCAAGATGGAATGTTATTCTAGGATATCTCAGACCAATTGATATTTGTATTATTTTATGAGCTAATGTTGCAAATCACTATGGATTGCTAGCATGTTAGATTTTGTGGGACCAGTGCTAATTGTTCTACAAGATTAAGCTATTTAATGGAGGAAGACCCACATGAATATAACAAGCATATAAGACCCTGTTGTTTCACCATGACGGATAAATAACCACCTGATTTGTTTCACCATGACAGAGCCTTGGAACATGCCCAGGACACAACCGACAGGATTAGAAGAAGTTTAAATTAATCAGCGGCATTGTTATTTCACGTGTGAGGTCCTGTTCATCAAATTTCTTGTTTCGTTCCTGATCTGATTCGCACGTGACAGAAAGTGTTAAAGTATTTCTGATTACTTATTCCTGAGATCTATATTTATATTTCTAAATTAGACATTCTGATAATTTACAGCGAGGTAATTTCGTCCACGCGCACGATGAAGAGACTTCTGACTTTGAGTAATTATTGAAAAATATGTCTGGACCAACGTGCATTGGAAAAAAAAAAAAATCCTCTAGAAACATATGCGGTAAGAAGGACACAAATATGTTCAAGGTAGTATTTGTCTAATTAGTCAAACCTCAATTTTCAGTTACTTTTACTTTTCACCATTTGCCCTAGAAGTCTAGCTCATCTCAAAGACTTATCCAGATAACAATTCTAGAAAGTGGAGTGCCCTGCCGGAAAATTCGTACTTCTTCCTCAGGGTATTTCTGCAAAATCAACTAAAAATTTTCAAACTAATACAACCTACATGCACCTATGCAAATTATATACTGGTAGACATACCTTTATCTCATTCATTGATTATAAGATTAGGATCCCAGTTGATAATAAGTACACTATAATTAGTAGTTTAGGATGCGTTTGGCAATGATTCTAATTCAAAAAATCAATTATGTTCAGAATTAATTTTTTTTTCTGATTCTGTTTTCTAGGCTAGTTTTAGAAAATCAGGACGTGTTTGGTAACTGCACAAAATTTCTGTTCGTGGAATAGAAATGCATTTGTTAAATGCAAAAAATTTATATTCCCATAACCAATTTCTCTTCCCATTTTTTTTCATTTAAGTCAAATAATTATGTCTTACCACTATAAAGTCAACATATATGGCATCACTAATAAAATGAATACATATCATGCATAAACCATAGTTTGTCTATTTATTTTGTGGAGCATGAAGACATATGCAAGATACTTAAGAAAGAACATAAGCTCAATAGGTAATTTGCACTTAAATTTTTGCCACGAATTTGCACTTAAATTAGCTTATGAAAGAAGTTGGAATATTGAACAAGTCAAAGCCATCTCCACAAGAATCGGTCCAGAGAGATATTTCCAGCTCCTCTCCACATCTATAGCTCATTATCTATAACTCATTCAATATCATTCAAACTTTAATGAATTTATTATACAGATTCTTTGCAAGTGTATATAAATATATCACCTCTTTGTACATAATCAACGGGAGAAGTCAATACAAGCATCAATTTAAAATCAATCTCTCTCTCTCTCTTCTTTCTGTCTTGTCTATCTCACCTTTACTATTCGTAGTTTGTAGTTCTCTTTTTATTCTTCAGCACTTTGGTTCTTACGTTCCCTAAAGATCCTGTTACTGCTCCATGATGGTGCTCATCATGTAGAGACAGATTGAACATAAGCTCGATGGTGCGCATCATGTCGAGATGGATTGAAGATAAGCTCGATGGTACTGCTCCACGAAGTTTGGACTTAAATTGCTTGCTACGAAAAACATAAATGTTGTAAATTATTTAAAAAACAAGATTACAAAAGTTGAAAACACAAAGTCATGGAATTGAATGACAAGTAGGGGTGTTGAACGGATTGGTCGGGTCGAGTTTGGGTTGAGTCGAATATGGTCCTACCCATATTGACACATTTGACTTGTTTTGACCCATTTTCATGCAGTATAAATCTAACTACCCATACTAGACCGTATTATTTAATTAAACACTTACATATTTAACTAAATCATAAAATATTTGTTTATGTTGATATTTCTTGAATTCTTTGTGGGCTTGCGCCAACATTAGGGTTTGGTGGCAATAGTGCGTGCGTGCGTGTTGCTCTTTCTCAAGTTATTATGTTAAGAAATATCTTTATTTTTTTGAGCCACATTTTGTAATTCTTGATTCTAAAGTGGATTTTCCTTCTCCTCTCCCATGATTTTTCCGCAAGGATTTCCACATAAATCTTTGGGTTCTTTTCTTCTTCTTAGTTTTAATTTCATTTTAATTTTCACTTTTTCATAACAGTTCCTTATAATTTGTAAAAAAAATGATATTACTAAAAGGCTTTCATGCAATGCAAATCAAATGAATTTTTTAATTTTTTTTTTCATTAGAAATGTATTTTTTTTTTTTTTTTCTATTTTCTTTTCCTTTTCTTCAGGAGTTGGAGATGGTGACCAACGGCGGCATGGCAGCGTGGAACTGGCTGGTCAAGTGCTCTTCCCTTAGGCTTTGTTTTTTTTTTTTTTTCAGTTGGGGGGGTCGAGGGAACAAAGTATCGCTTTCCCTTAGAATTCTTACTTTATTGGTCTTGTTTTTCAAAAGTGATTCTGGAACAAAAAATTAATTTTATTATGCTTATTTTTTCTCCAAATCTAATCAGAATAGAATTTGAGAATTTGAGAATCAGAATCATTTACGTTACCCAATAGGCTTCTCATCTTTTTCTATTCCGGGGAACAGAACAGAGAATTAAAATTGTTTCCAAATAGGCTTTTAGTACCTTTTCATTCATGATGAATCGGATTTTAGTTTTTTTTTTTCAACTATTTCATTCACCGTTTTTGCCCGACGTTATTGTTTACATTTTGCTCGTATAGATGAGCTCTTTTCCACTCTGGTTGCATGAAATTATACTCTTTCTGTTTATATCTCACAGTAACCTTGAAATAGTATATAAGAATGACGAAAGAGGAAGAAAAATATATGGCTTCCTGTCAAATTAAGCGATTGTTACTTAAAATGCTAGTTGAACCTAATCAGGAGTCACAAAGTAAATTACATTTCAAGTAGCTAGGGCAAGAAAAGAAGCGGCTGGTTTGTTAATCCTTTACCTCATACGTCCAAACTTTAATGACAAGATCTCTCAAAAGTCTCAAATCTGTGTGTTTCTATATTGTCGGGTCTAATTAGATTGGAATCGCCACAGTCAATAGAAGACCATGGTTACCAATAAACTAGCTCTTGACACTCCTAATGAGAGAAAAACACCCAAAAAGTCATAAATCTATTGCATTGATACTAATTCATTCATAAACATTTCAATTAGGCTGATTTAGTCCTAAACTATTCGCGTTTGTGCCAATTCAGTTTATTCAATCAATTTTGATCGTAACTCACTGACATATATGCCAGCCATCACATATGGCACAACCGATGCTGAGGTAGACAAATTTTACAATATTTTGACAAAATTTTCTGATTTTTATTATTTTTGTTTTATCTTTTCATTTGGGTCGGCAAGGATTGCGCAGGCCATCGCCTGCAGCAGTCTAGAGCCACCAAGGTCCTCACCAAGTCACTCGTGGCCCCGGTCGACCCTTGCGGCCTAGGCAAGGGCCGCCTTGGACAGTTTATCTCCTTTTCCATTGAAGAGGGCCCTGTGATGTCTACAATATCAGCAATATTTAACTTACTTTGATAGAGTCATCGGCCCAAAAGTGGACCTACATCTTTCTGCATAATTTAACCCTTGAAATGCAGGGTGAAGCATCCCACGTCAAATTAAATATATAAGTGCGCGACAATTTGCTGCGAGAATTGGCCTTCTCTCCCCAAAATCAATTCTACACGGAAGAATATTTCGCGAATTATCTTCGGTTGAATATTTAACCCTATCTCTTAGAAAAAATGTTTGAACAACGCCGGCCGTGATTGAAGATTTGTACATGCTGGAAACCGAACAAGCGAAGCTGCGAAAGAAAGAGTCGTACCCTTTGAAACTCCTTCTCTCTTCGGTCAAGACCATGACAAATTGACACCTTCAATGATCTCCTCTCGATGCCTATATAAATGCATGCAAATAACATTTTCATCACAAACACAACACGAAGGTGACGCAACTTCATCTCACGGCACACACATACATCAAATCTTAATATATCAAATCTGAAGTAACAACATGTCTTCGGCCCGCTTTGCCTTGCTCTCGTTTTGTTCCGCCCTCCTCCTCCGGACCACCCTTGGCGCCAACCCTCTCTTCCAATTCTGCTCCACCTCCAAGAACTTCACTGCAAACAGCCCGTACGAATCGAACCTCAACAAGCTCACAAGCTTCCTCTACACCAAGACCCCTTCCACAGGCTTCGGCCTCGGCTCCATTGGCCAGTACCAAGACCAGGTCTACGGCCTTGCGCTGTGCCGAGGCGACGCATTGCCCTCGGACTGCAGGGCCTGTGTGGCCAACGCCGGCGCAGAGATCCGCCGCCGCTGCCATCGCAACAAGGGGGCGATAATCTGGTACGATGAGTGCATGTTCAAGTACCTCGACTTCGACTTCTTTGGCCAGATCGACAATTCCAGCCGGTTCTCCTTATATAATGTGAACAACGTCAGTGACCCCGCGGTTTTCAACGGCAAGGTAAGGGGGCTGCTGACCAGGCTGGTTGAGGCGGCTTACTCGGCACCGAAGCTGTATGCGACCGGAGAGGTGGGACTGGAGGGTGAGATGAAGCTCTACGGACTGGTGCAGTGTACGAGGGATTTGTCGGCGACTAAGTGCAAGGAGTGTCTGGAGGGCGCGATCGGCCAGCTTCCGAGCTGTTGCGACGGGAAGGAAGGTGGGCGAGTGGTTGGCGGGAGCTGCAACATTAGATATGAGATTTACCCTTTTGTCAATGTTTAAGAGTCGTGGCTCCAGGACCTAAGTGGGGTTTGTTTATTCCCTAGCTAGGGTGTTCCTAGCGTAATTCATGGTAAATAAAGTGAAGGCGAGTGTGGGAATTTACCTGAAACTCTTTTATTATTTGTTTGGTTGTCGCGACCTAAATTTTTGTCCCAAAAACCAAGGCTAATGTATTACCAAGCTAATTATTTAAGTAACCTAGCTCGGGCTCTCTTAAGTCCATACCAAATTGCAACTTAAGGTTATACTTAGTAATATGCCTTTATGAAATATCTAACCTTTGAGTTGCCATAAATCAGTTTATGGTAGATCAATTAAACACCTAAATAAAATAGTGGGAGAACTGAATTACTCATATGAACCAGAAATTATGAATTTCGGGACTTGGTTATGCTAAACTTTCTAACATCCTTTCGGTACCGTTTCATTTTTACAAAATCATTTGATCATGCAGCTTAATTGAATTTTAACTTAAGCCACCAACAAAAGTTATCATGCGGGTGTGCAATCAATCAAATGAAACACCCAAAAATCAAAATAAATTGCAACGAGCACGTGCCAAACAATTATTCTCACTTTATGTTTTTCGGTTTTTTAAGGAAAAAGGTTAACCTATATGCAATACATGAATTTCTAATTCTACATATGAAATTCATCTAATTAATTAGATGATTATTCTATATGACATGCAATTAAATTAAACCAATATACATATTATGATATGGTCTAATTAAATTGGCTACATGACGTGTGAGTTAATTAAAGACCCAAACATGCAAGTTTATATGCAATGCATCCTATCGTGCAATCTATATGACATGGCAAGAATGAATTCCTTTTGATTTTCGAAATTATTTATGACCCTAAAATAAACTATGCCTAAAGATAGTTATCTTACATATTTTAGGGCTTAAATTGACCTAAAACCTAACCTATTGAAGATGAGTTATTTTGGGCATAAAAATCTATTTAAACATGCAGTTCTATGCAATCTGATCTAAACTAGTCTAGAATTTAATTAAACATGCAAATTATCTGCGTGATTTTGTTCTAAGAACGCAATTCAATTTGAACATGCAATGTACTCTATATGCGGTAATTATCTACATGTAAAATCTTTTAGAAATTAAAATTCATGCAAGCTAATTTTCTAAAACATAGCAAGTGAATCTAATCAGTTCAAATATGGAAAGTAGATAGTTAAAGATATAGCGAAGTTTAAATCTCATTATTGATCCATAATCTTACATATCAATCA
This sequence comes from Psidium friedrichsthalianum, assembly GCA_019149425.1. Lineage (NCBI taxonomy): Eukaryota > Viridiplantae > Streptophyta > Magnoliopsida > Myrtales > Myrtaceae > Psidium > Psidium friedrichsthalianum. The sequence goes on from JAGVVM010006101.1 coordinate 19,100, forward strand.
ATCGGATTTAAACCCCTACCTAATTAAATGTTCTATCTATAATGTTATGGATATGCCAAACTAATTATATCGCAAGTTGCGGATTAGAAAACTTCCTTATATAGACCCTAGACTTGCAACATAATCAGTTCAATTATGTAAAGTATATTTATATAGCTCTATTTTCTCCCTTCTTTTTGTTTAGATTTCACTTCCCTCTCTCCTTCAAACAACGACCTAGCCGCAGTGAGGTTGGCATCACCCAGCCCCGACGAGGCTCGACCTCGCCCAGATATGTGAGGTTGTGCCCTTTCTAGCCATCGAAGGTACCAACCACTGGCTGGAGCTCTATGGTCCCCCCTGGCCCATCCCCCACCCTTGCAGGCTATTTCTTGCTATGGTGGGGTGATGGCATTAAGGGCTATGCAACCCCTTGCTGCTACAACCTCTAATTTCATTTGTTTTATTTTTAGCTTTTTTTTTAGTTATTTAGCTCATTTTAATTTTTTAATATTACATGGATTTTTTTAAAAAAAGCTTTGGCCTTTTCTTTTGCTGACTGGGATCATCCAACGAGCTACGTAGATGCCATGTAAGATTTCCGGCGACATTCACCCAAATTTGCACTCAAATAATCATTTTTCGAAAAATGTTGGCATTTAAGTAATCCAAAAAAAATATTGGCACCAAAGTGAGCATTGTATACAAATATTAGCACTCCAAGTATTCTTTTGCCTCTATAAAACTATTAACTAGTAACATGGATAATTGTCCAAAAAATCATAAACCTTTTGTATGACGGCCAATATAATCTTAGGGTGCATTTGTTTTGAGTGAAATGTTTTATGCGAATTAGTTTTCTAGACTTTTACTCATTTGGTTTGCCGAAAATGACTCAGTTAATGGCAAATTAATGCACCATATTAGGAAAGTAAATTCTTAAATCTAAAGAGGTAGAAACACTTTCCTAAATAGCTCATCTCACTTTTTTTAAAATTTTTTAGCATTTATATTTATGTTTATATTATTTATTTTTCTTTTTCTTCTCCCTCTACGGGTCTCCGGGCCTTAGTGATGGCCGTTCAGTCGGCGAGCCTCGAGCTCGCCCGTGGCTGCCACTAGCCAATCGCAGCGAAGGAAGAAGGAAAAAGAAAAAGAAAAAGAAAAGCATTTCGAAGCACTAGAAAATATTTTCAGTTACATATCACAAATAAAGGAAACTAACCATTTTCCTGAGACATAATTTCCCGAAAAATATTTTCTTTAACATGAAGTTTTTCTCAAACAAACACACGCCTAGACATTTTAATTATATCAATTTTTTTTGGTCAGATAATTAAAATGTCATAAGCCTTTTGACAATTGTCAATTTTGACCGGTAATCATTGACGTTGGTGATGGGCGGCTCACGTGGGATGACTAGGTAGATGATTTTTTTTTAAAATTTATTTAAACTAAAATTTTGGACGATTTGTTATTTCATGCTTACTTGAGTTTGGGTTCTTTTTCGAATAATGGTTTCCTAGTCCAAACTTAAAAAAGAAATAAGCAACTCATTAAAACAGTAATTAGTTGGCTATCGGCCTAGAAATCTATTCTGTTTTTTTTTTTTTCCGGGAAAAGAGCTTCACCAGCTTTATCCCAAATGGAAAAAGAAGAAGAAGACGACGATGAAGAAGACGAACAATAAGAGATTAAAGGCAAGAAACAAGCTTAAAATCAAGAATATATTTACCCTCAATCTAGGCAATCAAATTTCTAAGTTGCAACGGCGTGCTAAAGTGAGACCCACAAAATATAATGTTGTACATTCAAAATGATCCAAGGACAATACTGATTTATTTACGCAATTCTTTAGTAACCACATCCAGTGGAAAAGAAACATCCTTTTACAATCACATGATTTGTTTCATCATGACAGAGCGTGAATAATATAAAAAAATCACAAACGAAATATAATCATTTCTATTACGGCATTACACATGGTTAGTTTACAGAATTCATATTATCTTTATATACATGTTGATTGTTTTTTAATACGTTATCAGAATCGGATTCTATCCCGATTCATCAAATTTCGCGTCGTTCATACTCTAGTTTGCATGTGAGAGAGGATGTTAGAATTTTCTAATATCACTTATTTATGAATTTGTATTTAAATTTTTCAATTAGACTTTCCAATAATTTCCAATGCAAAACTATGTCTACGCGCATGGTGAATAGACTTCTAACTTGAACAATTATTGGAAAAATATGTTTGGACCCAAAGACAAAACATGCATTGAAAAATACCCAACATATAACCTCGTGAGGTCTTCTAGAAACATATACGGGAAAAAGAACACAAATATGTTCAAGGTAGGACTTGTCTAATTAGTCAAACCTTACTGTTTCGTTACTTTTACTTTTCACCATTTGCCTTCCTTAAGACTTATCCAAATAGTAATTCTAGAAAGTGGAGTGCCTTACCGGACAATTTGTACTTTTCCCTCGGGGTATTTCTGCAAAATCAACTAAAATTTTTCAAATTATTACAAATCCTACTTGCGCCCATAGATAATGTTGTACATTCAAAATGATCCAAGGACCAAGCTGATTTATTTTTGCAATTCTTTTGTAACCACGTCCAGCGAGAAAAAAAAAATCCTTTTGCAATCACATGATTTGTTTCAACATGACATAGCGTAAATAATATAAAAAAAATCACAAACAAAATATAACTATTTCTATTAAGATGTTACACATGGCTAGTTTACGGAATTCATATTTTCTTTCTATGCATGTTGATTGCTTTTTAATATGATATCAAAATCGGGTTCCATCCTGATTCATCAAATTTTGCTTCATTCATGCTCTAGTTTGCACATGAGAGAGGATGTTAGAATTTTCTAATATCGCTTATTTATAATTTTTATGTTTAAATTTTTGAATTGGACTTTTCAATAATTTCCAGCGAGAAACTACGTCTACGCACATGGTGAATAGACTTCTAACTAGAACAATTATTGGAAAAATATCTTTGGACGCAAAGACAAAATATGCATTGAAAAATACCGAAGATATAACCTCGTAAGGTCTTCTAGAAACATATACGGGAAAAAGAACACAAATATGTTCGAGGTAGTATTTATCTAATTAGTCAAACCTTAGCTATGGTGATGGGGACGTTGAACATAGACACATACGGCAAGACGTTGCAATTAGTGTAGGAGTGCTTGGTGTGTACTTATAATTGAATCTAGTGATTGGCTGTCGAAATTTTGTGATAACAGATCTATTGTTGAATGATTAGAGTGTTCTTGTAGCTGCAGAGTATATTTTATTATTTGTTTTATGGTATTTTCCATTCTAGATACTTGTCAAGTATTATCCTGACTAATGAATGGATCTTGCTTTCAACCAAAAAAAAAAAAATCTCGCTGTATTAGATTTTTAATTTTTTGGGCTATTTCATTCACTCTTTTTGCCCGACGTTTTGTATGTATTTCTTACCGTAACTTGAAATAGTGTACAAAGATAACAAGAAAGAGGAAGTAAAATATATGGTTTCCAGTCAAATTAAGTGATGGTTAGTTTAAAATGGTAGTTGAACCTAATCAGGAAGCACAAATGGTGTAACACAGGGATGCAACAAAGTAGATTATATTTCAAGTAGCTGGGCAAGAAAAGAAGCGCTTGGTATGTGTTTCTATATTGCCTGGTCTGATCAGATCAGAATCGCCACAGTCGATAGAGGACTAAGGTACCAGTTAACTAGCTCCTAACACTCCTAATAAGGGAAAAGTACTTAAAAAAATCATAATCCAATTACATTGATATCAATTCAGTCCTAAACCTTTCAATCGAATCAATTTAGTCCTAAATCATTTGTATTTGTGCCAATTCAATTCATACAGTCAATTTTGTCTGGAAATCGATGATGTGGAGATATCAAGCATCTTACGTGGCATGACCAGTACCAATCTTAACAAATTTTACAAATTTTTTAACATTTTTTTTGTGATTTCATTTTTATTTTTACTATCTTTTCGTTTATTCACCAGGCCTCACGAGATCCCTTGCGGCCTCAGGGAGGGCCGCCTTCGACGGTTCATCTCCTTTTCCATTGAAGAGGGTCACGTGATGTCGACAACATCAGCAATATTTAGCTTACTTTGATAGAGTCATCAGCCCTAGAGCGACCTCCATTTTCCCGCATAATTTAACCCTTTTAATGCCTGGTGAAGCATCGTCCGTCAAATTAAATATACAAGTGCACGGACAATTTCTTGCGAGAATTGGCCTTCTCTCCCCAGAATCAATCCTATACCCAAGACTATTTCGCGATTTATCTTTGGTCGAATATAATACGTTAGTTTCTCAAGTAAATCCTATACGTAAAAGTCGAATATAATCAATCCTATACACTGAAAATCGAACGGGCGAAGCTGCGAAAGAAAATGTCGTACCCTTTGAAACTCCTTAGTCATTTCCCTTTGGTCAAAACCACGACAATTGACACGTTCAATGATATCCTCTCGATGCCTATATATAAATCCATGCAAATAACATTCTCGTCACAAACACAGCACAAAGGTGACACAACATCATCTCACGGCACACATATATATCAAATCTTACGAAACAACATGTCTTCGGCCCGCTTTGTCCTTGCCTCTCGCTTTGTTCCGCCCTCCCTCCTCCTCCGGGCCGCCCTCGGCGCCAACCTGCTCTCCCACTTCTGCTCCACCCCCGAGAACTTCCAACACGAACAGCCTTTACGAATCGAACCTCAACAAGCTCACAGCTTCCTCTACACCAAGACACCTTCCTCAGGCTTCGGCCTCGGCTCCATCGGCCAGTACCAAGACCAGGTCTACGGCCTCGCGCTGTGCCGAGGCGACGTGGTCCGCCCTCAGACTGCAAGGCCTGTGTGTGGCCAATGCTGGAGCCGAGATCCGCCGCCGCTGCCCCCGCAACAAGGGGGCGATAATTCGGGTACGATGAGTGCATGTTCAAGTACCTCGACGCCGACTTCTTTGGGCAGATCGACAATTCAGCGGGTTCTCCTTATATAAACGTGAACAACGTGAGTGACCCTGCGGTTTTCAACGGCAAGGTAAGGGGGGGCTGCTGACCTGGGCTGCGTTGAGGCGGCTGACTCGGCACCGAAGCTGTATGCGACCGGAGAGGTTGGGACTGGAATGGTGAGATGAAGCTCTACGGATGGTGCCAGTGTGTACGAGGGATCTGTCGGTGACCGAGTGTAAGGAGTGTACTGGGGGGCGCAATCGGCGAGCTTCCAAGCTGTTGCGACGGGGAAGGAAGGTGGGCGAGTGGTTGGAGGGAGCTGCAACTTTAGATACGAGATTTACCCTTTTTGTCATGTTTAAGAGCCCTAGCTCGGACATAGGAGTGGTTTGATTATTCCCCAGCTAGGGTGTTCCTAGTGGAATTTATGGTAAATAAAGTGGAGGCGAGTATGGGAATATACGTGACCACTCTTTCTTTAAATGAATATAGGTTGTTTGCCGATTAGAAATTTATGGTATTCATCAATGTGCCATGACGAATTTCTTATATAAAACGCTCTCATTATGTTTTAGGTTAGCATAACTGGAGCTATGTTGCCGTTGCATAAGACTGACAGGTCGTGTAACATATAAGGAAAAATTACCAAAAGTTCTAAACATATTGCAATTATGCCATCTCGGTCCTAAATCTTTTACAATTGTGCCAATTCAATAATCTGGCGCTGGCCGCTCAAACGACATGATATTTTAATTTTTTGAATTTTTTATTTTCTTTTTTCCTATTTTTCTTTCTTTGTGTATTTTTCTTCCTTGTCCCTCTTCTTCCTCTAGCCGATTGTCCAGACCTTGGCGACGCTCGCTAGATCTGGGCTGGCAAGGTTTCGGCCTTGCGTAGCCACGACAAGGTGCTCACTATTGCCAGGGACCCGGCGAGGGCAAGCTTCACCTAAAGGCCGGCGAGGTCAAGATGATCATAACTGGAGGAAGAAAAGGAAAGGGGTAGGAAAAAAAAAGGAAAAAAATGCCAAAAAGGAATAAAGAAATCTTTTTGAAAACTGATTAATCAGACGAGAATAAAGATAGAATGCAACAACCTCACCTGATGATGACGACCTCATTGGCCGAAGTCTAAGGAAAAGCGAAAACGAAAAACTAAAGAAAAGGAAAAAAAATTATAAAGAACTTAAGATATTATTTGAATAAGTCAGTCAGCGTTGTAATTGCCAAATCAAGCTGGTCAGCAAAAATTGGTAGAATTGACTGAATTGAAACAAGCAAAAGGTTTAGACTTGAATTGAAAAAAGACGTCTTAGACAATTCAGCAATAATTGCAAATTAAGAGTATGCCCTCCCTTGATTGGTTTAGCTTAGGCCCCTTTTTTTTTGCAATAAAATGAATGATAGAAAATATCTTTTTTAACATTAATCGCTTATATCGATTGGAATACGAATGTTTAGAAATTTTTTTGGATGTTTGAACAATTGGTTTACTATTTAAGATTAGGAAAGTTTTATTTTTGAAATAAATTTGATGAATAAGTGGATTCGAGAAAATATTTTTCATTCAAATTAATAGCTAATATCGATTATAAAAATGAATTAACTGGAAAAGAATAGCCTATATCGATGGTTTTTCAAAATAGATTATTTACAGTAACTTGAAAAATTATTTTTCAATTTGACTGAATTCGTTTTGAATGATCAAGTGACAGTAGTATCGTAGAAAACATATTTTTTTAAATCATTAATTCCCACAACTCTCCCTTTCCTGCGCCTGTCACTCCCCGGTGATTGTCCGCCTAAAGCACACGGGTTTCTCCTCATCGCTCTCTCTCCCCCTCCTCCCCCCCACCCCCGCCCCCCTCCTCACAGCGAAAGACACACCTTAGAATGCAGAAAACATGCTATAATTATAGATCCCTTTACAATCCATATTTAAGTCAAGTATAGATACTATCATAGGAGAATGGGATACTAAAAGAGTTATCAAAATGCGAATATATACATTGGATCTTGAAAAATAGGTAAAAGTTTCAAATAAATGACATGAAAGTGAAACTTGTTTCAAATAAATGTTTGAAATGACAATATCAGTTCTATTTTTAATATACTTGACAATTTATCATGTATATTTAAAAAAAATTACATTCATATACAACGTATCCTGATGTGGGAATTCTCTATTTTTTTAAGAAATTACATGTTACCGTTTTGTGTCGTGTTATGGTCGTATTCAACTATCGATATCGGTGCTACTTATAGCTGGTAACCAATTGCTTATGGCTGACCATCATATCGGCCACTTAGCAAGGACCTGGTGCCGTTGGAATTGCCCTCGTTCTGCTGACCATCGCCATGCTTCTAGTAATTGCTTTGGTGGGGGGGGGGGGGGGGGATGGCCTTATATATATAGTTTGTTTTTTTTTATTTTTTTTTTTAATTCTAATTTAAATAATTAATAAAGGAAAAATAAATAAAAAATAAAAATAAATGATGAAATGAATGCCCTGTGTGACTAAACTAGGTTAGGTCATGCCTTTTTTTCTTCGTGAGACCCCCGACATGCCACTTCAAGTCTTTTATGTAAAAACAAAGATCCACTTAATGTTTTTTTTTTTGAGAAACTAGAAGAGTCATTTCAAGCTCTTATTTTAAAATAAAAGAAAAATAAATAAAGAACCCACTTGAAGTGAAAGAGTTAGGACGAGACCCTTATTTTTAAGAAGATAATGATAGTTTGGGGGTGTTTTGGTGGGGGTTTGGGTGGTGGGGGCCTTTATTTGGGAATTTTTTTTTTTCTCCCTTCCTTGTTCCCTTTTAAAATATTAACTGACTTTTGTATCACTTGTGGCAACAAGTACAAAGCTTTCGAGTTGAAACATTTCCCTTTCAAACAGGGCGAATGCCGATCCACAGAGAGTTACCGCAACACTAATTCGATTTACTACGCCCCGCCGCCCGGTGGTTCTTCTGTGGACAATCTCTGTATCCTCTGTATCCCAGGGCTAAAACGCCATGACAGTGCCGGCGAACCACGAGTCTTATTTGCCGCCCGGTAGCAATCAATAAGTTTTAAATGGAACAATAGAGGACTACATTAGCAATTAAGAGTGTAGCGAGAAGCCCTCCACACTTCTAACTTTAAACAACATCACAAAACATACTTCAAAATGGTAATTTTATTTAACTACTCGGTCATATTTTGCTATGGCAAACAAAACGAGCCGTATATGAAACTCACAAATTCAATTTTATGGACCAATCGTTAATCGGTAACACTAACTAAAATTCCCTATATTCCTACGACCTACCCACTTTGTGTTTTTTTTTTTTGGTCGTCCAATTTCTCCTACCCACCTTGAATTGGTCAAAATGATGGTGGCAAATTTTTTTTTCTTGCTTTTTTTTTCCTTTCCGTGTAGGATTATATCCTGCAGGCTAGGATCCATAGCTGTTCTTCTTTCTTTTTCTTTCCGTGTGGATGCTTATAAGTCTAGCACATAGTAGTCTCAAAGCAGCAAAAAATAAAAAAAACGCCCAACTGCTGTTCTGCGAAGTGGATTAGGGACAGAGAGAATATAATAATAGCATTGCCCGCGGCAGTTTATTATCTCTCCTTTTTCTTCATCTCCTTTTTTTTTTTTTCCCCACGGTGGTGTAGGGGTAGATGTGGGTTGCCTTGTCCATGCCATGTCAATTCAAATACATTAACTCTTACAACGATTCCCTCCTTTGTTTCAGTTGGTACATTATCTCAAGTTTTTTGTTGTCCACCTCGCGGCCGAATGTGCTGTCTGTGGCGATCTAATAATAATTCCACTTATTTAAAAAAAAATAATATTATCCTGGCATCTCCTTGTTAAAAAAATATTTCAACGGACGGGACGCTCCGGCCCTTATTGAAGATTTCTATTTCTACCCACTTGAATTCGGTCAAAATATTTCAACGGGGCAAAGTTAAGGAGGAGAGGAGGCATGGGGAGGAGGGGGCTCTGGACCCGGGCTGTGTCGAGGAGAGGAGGCTTACCCCACACGGTT
>JAGVVM010006102.1:0-10861 GCA_019149425.1 Psidium friedrichsthalianum
GTGGGTGGGCTGTCGTAAGGAGAATTGAGCAAAGAAACTCGCGACCAGGCGAAGGAAAAGCAGAAAAACTATTTGTGCATGGAGAAGAAGATGGCGCGTGTGGTACCCATGTGCAACGTGCCCTCCTTACGTGGTAGACGTGGGCAACATGCATATGAGTGCTTGGTGTAGGAGGAAGTGGGTTAGCCCACGTACTTCCCACTCTCCATTTTATATAAAAAAAAAAAGCAAAACAATATTTTATGGGGCAAAGGAGAGCAGTGAGACACTCCCACATGGTCTTTTGGGACAAAATAATAAAATAAAGTGTTTTTATTATTTTATAATTTTTTAGCCTTATGCCCTACAGTAATTACGATTTTGCCCCTCGCGCCTAGTTTTAATACTTTGCCTCAATTAAGCCAGAAATTTACGGTTATGCCCCCATTCAGTTTATTTACGATTTTTAACCCATTTAATTAATTTATCATTTAGTCCCCACCCATGTAAATTTACAAATTGCCCTTATATGCAATATTAGTTATTTTGCATGAATTAAATGTCTCGTGATCTCTATATATATATATATATATATATATTTATTAATTAGAGTTTAGGCACAGCAACTCTAATTGACTAAATTATATATAATAGCTTGTAGATCATAGATAGTAAATGACATTTACTTGTAATTAATTGTATTATAGAATGAATTTTATCCCACAGGAATTTTCACTATATTAACATGATTAATTAGGAGTATGATTCCTATTTTCCCCACAGGGATTAGGAGAAAATAATATAATATGATAGTTTCATCATACAGTTTTTATGGATCTATTTAAATTAGAAACTTAGCCCACATACAGTTTTTGATGTTATTTGATTCATATTATATGGCATGTTTTGCATGGATAAAACATGTATCAAGTGAATTTGCCTCAAATATAAGCACGTTTATTTATTTATTATGAGTTTTACCATCTGTGAATATTTCTAATTAATGTTCTCGAGTTGAATGGTGACAACTATAAGGTTTGGAAGGAGTTAATTCTCCTTCAATTGGGGTGTATGAACATTGATTATGCTATCCGAAAAGATGAATCACATGTTGTTATAGAAGTTAGCACTCCAGCTGAAGCTTCTCTTTATGAACAATGGGAGGCGGTCTAACCTTCTTAGTGTAATGTTCATAAGGAGTAAAACTTTCTGCTAGTATTCATGGTTAAGTTATTCAACATAATGCTAAGACTGTGCTGGCGGCTATTGATACACAATTTGCCTCTTTGGAAAAGGATCGTGCCATGACCCTGATCATGAAGTTTTCATTGTTAAAGCTCATTAGTGTTAGATGTGTACGTGAGCACATTATGAAAATGAGGGATATTGTGGCGTAGTTCAAGAATCTTGAGGTTGAGATACCTAAATCCTTCATTGTATACTACATTATGAATTCTCTTCCTTAACAGTATATATCTTTTAAGATCTCTTATAACACATATAAGGAGAAATGGTCAATAATGAACTCATGACCATGTGTGTTTAATAGGAAGAAGACTGTTTATGGAAGTGGGAGAGAGTGCTCTTTGACAACACAAGGAAGGCATAAGGGGCAAGGCAAGCGTAAGGAAAAGGGTAAAATACCTTACCAAGCTGACATTAAGAAGGAATCCAATGCTTCTTCTGTAGAAGAGGGGCATATAAAGAAGGATTGCGTTAGATATAAGGCCTGACATGAGAAAAAAGGTAATTCAATCTCTTGTGTTTGTTATGAATCTAATATGACTGATGTGAGTCACAACACTTGGTGGACTAATTCTGATCTACAATCCATATTTCGATTTCTTACAGGGCTTTCAAAGCCATAGGAAGCCGGTGGAAAATAAACAATGCATCTATTCAGGAAACAAGATGCGTTCGCATGTAGGAACTATTGGGACATGCAGTTTAGGGCTATATAGTGGCTTTGTTTTAAATTTGGAAAGGACCTTTTATGTACCTAGTTTCTCTAGAAACTTGATTTTAGTTTTTAAGACTTGTACCGTTTGGTTATCCTTTCATTTTTCAGATTCGACCTTTAGTTTGTCGTATAAATTTGAAATTGTTGGGAATGGTATTTTGTCTGATGGTCATTTTTGAATTAATTTGCAAGACAAGGCCTTTTATAATGCGATGTATCCTCATGATAACGCTGGTATAAAATGATGTCTTATGAATGAAATTCTATGCTTTGTGGCATCAGAGATTGTGACATATCTCCATAGATAGAATTAAGCGATTGGTAAATGATGGAGTACTTAATGCTTTAGATTTTACTGTTTGTGATACTTGCGTGGACTGCATAAAAGGAAGTAGACCAACAAGTCAAAGAAAGGTGCTAAGAGGAGGACGGAAATATTAGAAATCATACATACAGATAAATTGTTGTCCAGATATGGACTCATATGGATAGAAATATTTTATCATCTTCATAATGATTACTCACGTTTCATGTATCTCTCTTGCTTCATAATAAGCACGAAGTATTGGATGTCTTTAAGGTGCTTAAGGACGAAGTAGGGAAACAATGTGATAAGCAAATTAAGATTGTGAAATCAGATAGAGGTGGGGAATACTATGGTAGATACACTGAAGATGGACAAGCACTTGGTCCGTTTGTGAAGTTTCTTCATGAGCATGGGATAGTAGCCCAATACACTATGCTTGGTTCTCTGGACCAAAATGGTATGGCAAAAGAGAAATCGAATTTTGTTGGACATGGTGCGTAGTATGATTAGCAACTCAGAACTTCCTAAGTCCTTACGGACTGAAGCTCTTAAGACGGCAGTGTACATATTGAACCGAGTTTTGATCAAGGCAGTCCCAAAGACGCCTTTTGAGTTATTCAAAGGTTGAAAATCGAGTTTGCGACATGTACGCATTTGGCGATGCCCGTTTAAAGTGAGAGTCTATAATCCACAGGAAAAGAAGTTAGACCCAAGGACTATAAGTGGGTATTTCGTTGGATATGTCGAAAGGTCCAAGGGATATAGATTTTATTGTCCATCTCATACCACTAGGTTTGTGGAATCGAGGAACACGAAGTTTCTTTAAAATGATTTGATTAGTGAGAGCAATCGATTTCGAGACCCTATTCTTGAGAAAGATCATTTAAATGCTCGACCTTCCACTTCAAGTACCAGATTGATTGTTCTTCATAATGACCCTCTAGTTCAAATGGCTATTGAACAACCAATCATTGAAGCTCTACAACCTATTGATATTGATCTAGTAGATCCAACGTTCACCACTTACTAGAAACTGTTGAACAACTAGTTGAACAACAAGCTACTCAAGAGAATATTGATACAACATTGTAAATATCTGCTAGAATGAAGAAGTCAGCAATTCCTAGTGACTACATTGTGTACCTGTAAGAATCTGACTATAATATTGGAGCTGAGAATGTCTTGAAACGTTTTGCAAGCAATGAATTGCGATAATTCCAATTTATGATTCAATGCCATGAAGGAAGAGATGAGTTCTATGGCATCTAATGCAGTTTGGGATTTGGTTGAGTTGCCCGATGGTAAGAAGGCCATTGATTGTAAGTGGGTCTTTAAAACTAAGAAAGACTCATTGGGCAATATAGATAGATACAATGCTAGACTCGTTGCCAAAGGATTTACTCAAAAGGAAGAAATCGATTACATAGAGACTTTCTCTCATGTATCTAAGAAAGATTCTCTTCGCATCATTTTGGCGTTGGTTGCGAATTGCATCAAATGGATCTAAAAACGGCATTTCTCAATAGGGAACTAGAAGATGAAGTTTACATGAAACAACTAGAAGGATTCCTCTCTAGTGTAGTGAGCATTTGGTGTGCAAGATTAAGAAATCAATATATGGCTTTAAACAAGCATCCCGCCAATGGTACTTGAGGTTTTATGAAGTTATCTCTTTATTCAGTTTTGTAGAGAATGTCATGGATCAATGTATATACCAGAAGGTTAGTAGGAGCAAAGTTTGTTTTCTTATCTTTTATGTAGATGACATTTTACTTGTAAACAATGATAAGGGATTGTTATATGAGGTGAAACAATTTCTCTCTAAAAGTTTTGACATGAAAGATATGGGTAAGGTATCTTATGTCATTGGCATTAAGATCCATAGAGATAGAGCTCGAGACATTTTGGAACTGTCTCAAGAAACCTATATCAATAAAGTCTTAAAGAGATTTCAGATGAAAGATTGTTCACCAAATATAGCACCCATTGTGAAGGGCGACAGGTTTAATTTGAACCAGTGCCCGAAGAACAATTTAGAAAGAAAACAAATGAAAAACATTCCACATGCTTTTGCTGTCGGAAGCTTAATGTATGCTTAGGTTTGCACTCGACCTGACATATCTTTTGTTGTGGGAATGTTGGGAAGATATCAGAGTGATCCAGGTATGGACTACTGGAAAGCTGCAAAGAAGGTGATAAGATACCTAAAAGGTACAAAGGATTACATGCTTATGTATAGGCGAACTGACAACTTGAAAGTAATTGGATATTCGGATTCAGACTTCGCTGGTTGCTTTGATCCTCGAAAATCAACATCTGGATATATTTTTATGCTTGCTGGCGGAGCCGTTTCCTAGAGGAGTGCAAAGTAGACTTTGGTTGCTACTTCCACTATGGAGGCTGAGTTTGTTTCCTATTTTGAGGCCACCTTGCATGGTGTATGGTTAAAGAGTTTCATTTCAAGGCTTAGAATTATGGATTCTATTGCTAGGCCATTGAGGATATTTTGTGACAATTCAACTGCTGTTTTCATAGCTAAAAACCACAAGAGTGGTAGTCGAAGTAAGCACATCGATATTAAGTATTTAGCTGTGTTAAGGAAAAGAAAATTGTCATGGAACACGTTAGCACTGAATTGATGTTAGCTGGTCTTTTAACTAAAGGCATGTCACCAAAAAGTTACAAGGATCATGTAGATAGAATGGAAATTGGTCCAATTATGTAAATTTTCTTTGTATGGACAAGGTTGTGAAACTCTCATTTAGTTATGATGTTTTTCTCAATTAAGGTGCACATTTAGTTATTATGAGAAAACCAATCATTTTGACCTAGAATAAAGTTAAGGGTCTATTCATTAAGTAGACCTGGAATAAATATAGGGTTTATTCATTAAGTTACGTTATCACAGATGGGCTGATCTTGATGAGATAAGATGCATTGTGATACATGGAAGATAATACTTGTTTTAGGAGCACTTATCACCATGATTCATGTGTTTTGTCTTCAGCATGAAGTTACTGTACATTTGGTTCAGTATTTTGTTGATGAATGTTGGGATCAAGTGGGAGAATGTTATAAATAATTAATTGTGATCCCACATTAATAAAATACCGACATTTATATTACATCAATGCTATATTACGAATATTAATTTTACATGATAACCGCATCGCCCAATAACAGTCTTGATGGGAGATAGTTATCAATAAGGGGCAAAACGTCAGTTTAAATGGGTCATCTAAGCCAAGATTCCTACGTCAGTTACAAAAAAGCAGTTATGACGTCAGTTTTTATTCGTGGTCAATTTCTCATTGAGAATACTTGAGACTTACGTTCATAGAGAAAACAGAGAGAGCACACATCATTGCTTCAAATGGGGGGTAATTGGCTAGAAAGATCCCGTTTTTGTCGGACGTTTAATGTGCGTATATGAAATCATCATCTTCATCGATGGGTGGAGGTATGTTCGTTTACTATCCACGTTTTCGCATTTTTGTTCTCGATATCACACGAATTTCGTTTCGTGATTAAGGTTTAGGGATCGTTAGTTTCCTTGAGTTATAGTTCTATCAAAAGGTTCCAGAATTATTACCTCCTTGAGTGAATATGAGAGAGAGAGAGAGAGAGAGAGTAGTGAAGATAGCTTCTGTGAACTCCTTGAGATACAAGGGAATATTATTCATCAGAACCTATAGGGATAAACATCTACAAGTTTCTACCTATATCAAATGATCGCATGTGCAGCTAACAAGATTATAACTCTAAAGAGCCGTGTATAGCATATAACGCTGGACTTGTAGAACCAAGTCCTCAATTTGTCGGACAACCTGATTTTGAACTACAATTCTAATGAGGACATGCGTAATTACATCACTCACTCATATACTCCTCTCTGGCCAAACTTATTTAAAAAGAAAAAGAGAAAAAAGAACTTTTCACATCCTACTATAGAGTCCTATACTCCTGTCTAATATTACAATGTCCCTTGCTTAAAAGTGTGGACGAACGGCAGTTTAAAAAATGGACACAGGATGACACAATGCAAATGTTTCCGATTAGGTATCGGGTTGCGCATTTATTGGCTTAATTTGATTACTATTCTTCATGAGAAGCATGGATGGCCTATGTGGATTGAGAACTGCCTATTAATGAACTATCATGCATATTGTATATACGTGCAGAAGGGATGCGGCAAGAACAAGCAATGCATGGTGAACTTCTCGGCGAAATTCATGTGTCACAGCTGCCCGAGCTCCCTTTCAAAGATAAGAGAAACCTGAATTTTGCCAACAGGTTTTGTGGTAAAATGCCAATGCAAACCTAAGGATGGAAGTTACCAGGCACATACCTATAAAATTTGTAGGTGTAGAGTTGGAACAGCTGCACCATCTAGAAAATCTGTGGAGCTGTCAATAAAATTTCTCTTGAATAATAGAGTTCAAAGAGTTGAAAATAACATAAATGACATACAAGACATCGGTTTCACCAGATCCAGGGTGCACGCATATGTCACGGGCCGATTGCGGATGGTCGGCTCGTGCGGCGACTCAGGCGTTCTTCGATCGTTAAAGCGCTTAAGCTAAGCCTTTTTTAACTCGGATCGCGTAGAAAGAGAGTTTTAGAGAGAGAGGCTCTGGGAGAAGGCTTTTTTATTTCTCAGTGGATTGATCAAATGAGAAAGAGAGCGCATCTTTATATAGTAGAGGGCATCGGATTACAACCGTTGATCTCTTATCAGATCTAATGGCTCAGATTTCATCTACCAACTCCCTAACCAGCGTCATTAATAGGAACATTTTAGAAACTTCGGACAATTACAGTTTCGCCCGTCCTTGGGAATATTCTAGAAACGCAAGTAGAAAACCCTAGAAAAACCCTAGGAGACCTAGACACAACAAGTCTTGGGGATCTTCTCGGCCAGATGGACGACCGGTTGGGGCACGAAGACCTCAGCCCATATCATTCTCCCCCACCCATTTGAGCGCCATCCTCGGTGCTCTATGCTCGGGGTCGAATTTTTCACCATCTTCTTTCTTTTGGCCGCCCGCCTCCTTTCCTCGGATTGATGGCTTCTTTTGATTTCTGCTCTTTCGTCCACAAGAGCGCTTCTTTTTCTGCGTTGAGACTTGAATTTTGGTCGGTGTCTCGACCGCAGCATGAGTCATTAGCGATTCTTTCTTTGTTTTAGCCGCTCCAAGATCTTCCATCTTCGGAAACAACACCTGGGTTGGCATCATGTTTTGGGGTTTTGTGGGCAGCTCCCACTTTTCTTTTGGCTTTACCAAGGGTCGAAACCTATGCTTGGACTCGATCAGCATCGGATTTCTTGGCATGGCATCCACGAGTCGAATCTTGGAGATGCTTTTGGACTCTTTCACCTCAATGTGCATGATAACCACCGTCGGGCATTTGCGGTCGGTTATGATGATCAACTTGGTTCTCAAGTCGACTATTGCTTCAGCTCTATCGAAGAGTCCATCCCCAAAATCAAATCGTAGTCGTCGAGCGGAATTACCTCGAAATCGAGCTTATCTCTCCATTCGCCGACTTGAATTTTGATGCCTAGAGCAACGCTGATAGCTAGTTTGTCATTTGCGTTGACTGCTTTGTACCAACGCTTGGATGGTTTTATGCGGAGTCCCAGCCACTTTGCTGCTTCACTTGAGAGAAACACGTTAGTTATCCCCGTGTCCACCAGGCCTAAAGAGTTTTTCATACACCTGGACGTCCACAAGTATAGAGTCTTCGCACTCGAGGATGGTTTTGGCGGTGACCCAGTCCTCACGGTGTTGATCTTCTGTATTGTACCGAGTCGCACTTCTTTTGGTTCTTCTTTCTTCTGCTCCTCGTTACTTTCTTTGGTAACGACGGAGTATAGTGTTTTCCCTTGGTTCTTCTTTGGACAAAGTTGTGTCTAGTGGCTGCCTTTGCAGATTCCGCATGGCTGCGATGGAGGGTGTTTGAACCTGTCCTCCTGGTTGATATAGTTTTGGGGTCGGCCCCCTTTGCTGTTGGTAGGAAGGTTGGATGATCCTTCCCCCCAGTTTCTTTCTTTTCACCATGGTCTTTTCTACCACGGTAGGAATCGCCTTCATCATCCCTGCGCTCCGCGCCTCGATCGGACTTCTACCCACTGCCCTTGGACTTGGACAAGTCGGCCTTGTTGAAGTTGACCAGCGATTCAGCCACAGAGATCACCTTTGTGATGCTCTTTACATCCCGTTGTTTGAGCTCGAGTTGCGCCCACGGCTTGAGTCCTCCATGAATGCTCCGAGAACCTCCTCCTCACCAAGATTGGGGATTTGGAGGTTGAGCTCGGTGAATTCCTTCACGTACTCTTGGATTGAGCTTTTCTGCTCCAAGCAATGAAGTTGCTTCGTGCTTCTGGGGAGCATGCTCGGGATAGAAGTGATTCCTGAGCTCTTGGACAAATTCGTCCCACGTTTCTATGTAGTCGGATGAGCCTTTTCTCGCCTCATCGACCATGAATCACCACCACAACATGTCATTATCAGCGAGATACAATGTAGCAATTCGTACCTTAGCCGTGTCGTCATTGAATGCCCATGGCCAGGAAGTACTGCTCCATGCTCCAAAGGTAGTTTCCACCTCCACAGCGAATCGTTTACCTTTGAAATCTTTAGGTCTCGGCACATCGATTCTCGGCCGTTTGGAGTAGTGGTTGCACCGTTGGCGATGCTTGTTTTGCACAAGACTAGCTCGGTCTTGAGCCGCTAAATCTCCACCTTCAGCACTTCAATCTCCGCTTGGTGGACATTTCATTTTCTTGGACGTCCAGCTTCAAAGTTTGATCGATGCCTCGAGAGCTTCGTCCTTCATTTGAAGCGGAGTTATCGCTCCGTTCATCACGAGAGAGAAGTCGTCACGGATCGTCCTATCAACTTGAGCGATCCGATCCTTGACATCGTCAAGTCCATCGACTAGCTCCATCATCGTGGCTCGCATCTTTAGAACTTTTCGTTGAGCGCGGACATGCTTCTGCTGATTCTTCTCGTCTTCTGATCTCCCACGTCTCTCTTGGTGGGGCTTTCTCGTGGGGTTTATCTCCTTCCACGATGTTTACGGGATCCACTTCTAGGTTGGCCATATCCTCGACCAGGTTGATGCTCGTCGATCTCACGAACGGTCGTCTCTAATTGCTCTGATACCACTTGTCACGGGCCGGTTACGATGGTCAGCTCGTGCGGCGACTCGGGCGTCTTTGATTGTTGGAGCACCAAGCTAAGCCTTTTTCTAACCCGGATCGCGTAGTAGAGAGTTCTAGAGAGAGAGCTCTGGAGAAGGCTTTTCTATTTCTCGTGAATGATCAAAATGAAAGGAGAGTGCCTCTTTATATAGTAGAGGGCCTTGGATTACAACCGTTGATCTCTTATCAGATCTGATGGCTCAGATTTCATCTACCGACTCCTAACCACCGACATTAATAGGAACATTCCAGAAACTTCGGACAATTACAGTTTCGCCCGTCCTGGATATTCTAGAAACTCAAGTAGAAAACCCTAGAAAACTCTAGGAAACCAGACACGCAAGTCTGGGGATCTTCTCAGCCAGGTGGATGACTCGGTTGGGGCACTGAAGACCTTGGCCCGTGTCACATATGTCATCTTCTTCACTGTAGTTTTGCATTCTCAACAGACGAGTATGTTTCTGTGAGAGCAGTCCCAACCTATTTTAAGAGTGCTTAGGCATTCTGAAACCTAAGTGGAGAAACTGACATGCATTATCAACTACACTACAATGCTGAATGTGACGTAAGTCAATGCAACTGATTTTCAGAACAGAATGCAACTGATTTTCCATAACAAGTCTTTTGTCATACTGCTGATAGGGGCGCATGCCTAGTCAGTTATAAATGCTGTTTATTATCTCAATATGAATAGAGATTTCATCTTTATGGTGATGCAAAGTCATCATACTCTGATATGCGTGGACATAGATATGGATTCCATCAGAATAAACTCAATATTCCGAGCGGCTCGACAAGAGGAGAAGGGGGTCGTGGCTAGGCGTTTGGCATGAGAAAGTCGCTGTATCTCTTGTGAGGAGGTCGAGATCGGAGGGCGGAAAAAATGCTCTCGCCGCGTGAGTCCTCTGTTAATCAGTGGTCTCTCTTGAGTTGTTTGGTGGGAGAGGGTGAGGGAAAGGGGGAAAAGGAGAGGGAAGAGAGGAGGGAGGGGGAGAGAAGGAGAGAAAGGGGGGAAAGGGGGAGAGTAGGAGGGGGGGAGGAGGAGAGAGGAGAAGAGGAGGGAAGAGAGACGACAAGCACGGGGAGGGGAAACGGGAGAGAAGACAGCCGGAAGGGGAGAGAAGGAAAGGGAGAAGGAGAGAGGAGGAAGGAAGAAAGGAGGAAAGGGAGAGAGGGAAGGAGAGAGGAAAAGAGGAGAGGGGAGGGAGGGGGGAGAAGGAAGGAAGAGGGAAAGAAAAGAAGGGGGGAAGGAAAGAAAAAAGAGAGAGGGGAGGGAGAGGGGGAGAAGGGAAGAAGAGAGGAGAAGAGAGAGGAAAAAGGAGAGAAAGGAGAAGGAGAGGAAGGAGAAGGGGAAGAGAAAAGCGGGAAGGAGGGGGAAAAGGGGAGGAGAAGTGGAGGGGGGAGAGGG
>JAGVVM010006103.1:0-15652 GCA_019149425.1 Psidium friedrichsthalianum
AAACAGCTCCAACACCTCTCGCAGATGCAGCCTCCGACCGCTGCTTCAGACCATTGCGCAGAGCCACGAGCGATCCCTCCACGCTTCCCGCTGAATCCTTCAATCTTGTCCCCTCAGCTCCAACAGCGGAGCTCGCATCCGAACAATGGCGGCATCCACGTCGACGAGCTTGGTGCTGAGGTTGACGAAATCGTTGTAGTCGCGGTTGATGAGTTCGATGAGCTCGTGGTTGAGGGAGGACAGGTGGCTCTGGAGCTCGGGACCTGAGGGTGTCAAAAGGGACGAAGGTCGGAGCTCGGAGATGTAGGACTCGGAGTCGAAGTTCCTGGGAGAGGAAAGCGGAGGGCTTGAACCAGAGGGGATGGGAGTCGAGCGGATCGGAGAACAGATCCGTGGCGGATCTCGGCGGCGCCGGTGGTGGCGACGGGATAGATTCTACCATCGGCGGTTGCCGGTTCTCAACCGTTCAGAATTCGGGGATGACGTCCGAGGGGGGCAAATGCTGGGCAACTGCGAAAATCTGCCACACTGTAACCGAAGCCTGAAGAAGAAGACGGACACCAGAAACGACGCTGCGTAAGTGATATTGGGCCTATGACCAAAAATGATATTGGGCCTGTTCGAACCCAACCCATTCTATTTGGTCTGAGCTTGTTCTCATTGAGCCCACAACTTGGCCCATGAATTTGAACTTCATTTTTTTTTAATCTGTTCTTCCGACGAGCAGTTCTCTCCATCTCTCGTCAAGTGGCCAAACCAATTTCTTAATTGGAGAAGTTACTCAAAACCTCATTAAATTTTGGGAGCATTTGGACAGATACAAATGACGTTCGACAAAAATTTTCGAAAGAGTTTTTAACAAATTCAATTATATTGTCAAAAGCCTTTAGTTTAAAGTAAGTCCGGAGATATTTTGAATTTGAAACCTTTCGATAACGTAAATACAATTTTTTTATTTTAACTTTATCTTCACTCAAGCCGCCGGTGAGGCCAAATTTAATTGCCAATACCTGACAACCACACTTGAGGTCACCCAACCCTAGCAATGCCTAAAGTCGTGCAATCCCAAGTGATGGTTACCAGAAATTTCGCGAGTCGCACATTGCTGGCCATAGCGGCTGAGTTCCATTGGCAAATAATTTAAGAATTTTAAAGAAAGGAATAGAAGAATTCGCATTTAAAGATTACTTTTCTCCGAACAACATTTAAGTCACGAAAAAAACTTCATACTGTATTTTAAAAAATAATATATTATATCAATCTCTGCTTATATTTCGGAAAACAGCCGAACCAAACTTAGCGCTTCGCGCAACTGGTCATCATCTTCTTCATCACTCTGTTTAGTCTAATGCTTGGAGAGTAGTATCGGGGTTCCTTCCCTACTTAGGTTTCTTCGAGTTGGGGGGAATCGAGGAGGAGCCCCGCCGTCCTTCGCAGATGCGAAGAGGAGCAGCGTGAAATCGTATGTGTTGATGATTTCTGCGCTGCTGCTGCTGCTGCTGGTAATTGTTTCGACTTCCTGGTGACGGTGAACGACTGTTTCAAGCTTGGTTTTGCATGTGGGTCTCTCGTGATCGGCTTCTCTTTTTACCTTTCCTTTTTTTGGTCGCAAGGGAACCAAGAGCACGAAAAAAACTAGTTCGACGAAACGTGGGAGGGAAATTCTAACACAATCTTCAAGAAAGATGCCATCTAAACCTGTCTAGGGTGATTTAAAAAGATGGTGTGTTGTCGCCTCTGTTGCCGCCCCTTTTGCGAATTAGGTGTGATGATGATTTTTTAGCCAAAAGGATGTCATGAAGGAATAGTTTTTTTTGTGGGTTTTTTTTTGGTTTGGGGGTTGGGGGGGGCTGTGTGGGGAGGAATTGGTCAGAATGAAGGAAAAGGTGATCCCAAAAAGAAGGTATAGAATCTTGTTGTCATGGCTTGAGATGTCTATTTGCTGATTGGTGATGAATGCTCTGAAAGAAGACCGGGTTTCGTGTGCTCTCTTAGTTGAATTTGGTGAATGAATGATCACTTACAATGGAATGGGGCTTGCGGGTTCTTAGTCTTTACTGATGTCTTACTAGTGAAGACGGAAATTATTCATCAGTGATCTCAAATTTTTTTCTGGAAAATTGTTTGACAGTACTTTCGTGTTGTGTAGTGGACCTTACTGCACAAACTTAGGAAAATTGCCACACAAATTTGAAATGTACCTCAGCACGAGAGAGTATGATGTTAAGACTCGAGAGATTTTCTGGGTCTTGCAGAAAGTTACATCTGGAAGTTTTTAGTCAAAACACCGTGGAAAAGCTCAATCAGAAGCAAGAATAGGAACTATTAACCTTTGTCTTCATGGTGTATAAATAGCTCTAGCAAAGTGTATTTGGGGACACCCTAGTGTGCGAGGCTTTAGCATGAGGTTTTTGGGCAGTCGAATGCATGATCGTAGTCTGATCCAAGTGATCATGCATTTTAGATTAACTTTTTTTGAGGCATTTTTATAAAAGTCGTCTTTATGACTTCAAGCCTTACTGCTACACCATACGCTAAAGCTCCTAGTTTAGCATAGATATTTTCAAATTTCAAGATAGAAAAAAGCAATCTTCCATTCTCAATACCGAAGAGGCAATTACATTATAATAGGTCTTACATGTGTTTTTTCAAATATGAGAATCTCGGATAGGAGAACAATTTGAAGATGAAGCAGAGTAATTTTGGAGACAAACTTGTTTGCTAGACGCTCTGAAAGTCACAGTAGCTTTATGCAGTTATTTTTAAACACGCTGTCCTTATGTGTATATACAGAGGTGGTAAGTTACCCTGAAACTCTACATCTAAATTCTATTGATTGCATTTTTTGTTTCCTTTTCTCTTTCTCATGCTAAGGGCCAAATAGGAGACGGAACAATAATGCTTCCTTTTCCAAGCACCCAAATAATTTAGACACCAATAAATTTGAGCATTGTTTCAGGTGAGTTCTATATACACCACTATCATGGGAAATGGCTTAGCTTCTCCTTTATAAGTTTATAACCTGAATTTTCTTCGTTAAGGAATATATGGCAGGGTCTTTCAGAAGATAAGAAGGCTTCGTTCACTTTTCTGGACTGCCTGTGGTTCCCCCTGTACATGAAAGAATCATCGAGGGAAAAAGTTCTGAAGTGGATTGAGAAGAAGTGTATCCTCTCCAAGAAATATGTTGTCATACCCATTGTTTATTGGTTGGTAGTTCTTCTTTTCTGAGCTTTGTTTGTCTGAATTTTATTTTCTCTGTGTACCAAAGCTTCTAATCTGTCCATGTCTACTCGCCAGGAGACATTGGAGTCTCTTGATCTTATGTCATTTTGGCGATAGAAAATCGAAGAACAGGACACCATGCATGATATTACTTGATTCACTGCACATGGCAAACCCTAAGAGACTGGAACCCGAGATAAGAAAGTACGTTCTATGTGCCATTCCTTGTATAATGCGGTGACATTTCAGCATCTTCTATTATAAAATCTGCTTCCGCATGTGATTTAAGCCCACCTTAAATTCTTGATTTCACACAGGTTTGTAGTGGACATTTATAAACCTGAAGCCAAGAAGAGACCAAAAAAGAAACCAGCGACTTCTCAGATTCCGTTGTTGGTGCCTAAGGTGACAACTGTCTCTTAAGTTGCTCCATAAATCCATTTCTTCTCTTTTAATTGAATGGTAAACTATGATTTAGGTACCACAACAGAGAAATGGGGAGGACTGTGGCCGTTTTGTTCTTTACTTCACCAGTCTATTTGTTGAGAATGCTCCCAAGAATTTCAGCACAGATGATGGCTACCCTTACTTTGTAGGTTCCCTTTATTTTGTTTCCATTATTAATTACTGTAAGCAACCCCACTTTTTCACCGTGCTTTTGTTCTGAACTGCAGATGAAAGAGGACTGGTTCTGTCCTCAAGACCTGGATCATTTTTGCAGTGGACTTAGATTATAAAGCTGACCATTGCGGATGTGGAAGACTTGCCCACAATTGTTGAGAATAGTGAAATTTGTAAGAAGATAGCACATTCGTAATAGGCAATTTCTTTTCTAGAATGTCTTGGTTATGTGTGATTGATTTGACAGTATTATAGTGGTTGACTTGAGTTGCAGACATGCCTTACTGAATGTGTTTTGTTTGACATAATTTCTATGGATGGTATTGATTGGCAATATTGTGATTTGACCGGTCGATAATATTTTGGTGCAATGAATAAAATTTATTGTCTATGCAGGACATATTGCATGTGTATAATTGCAGATTGAAATTGTGACAATTAGAATGCTGGTGGACACTTAATTATAATGCCATAGAATCTCATGCTTGATATTTCCTGTATCTAAGATTCATTAAATGATACATTGTTGTAATTAGCTCCCCTTACATAGTTACTTATAAGGAGGTAATGGATGACGTGGTCCAATCAACCCTGTCTATTCTCTGAACCACAGCAACAGCAGTGTGGCATTATGCTTATGCAATAACAGGTATTGAAGCATCTTGAAGGCATTATGCTTATGCAATAACAGGTATTGAAGCATCTTGAAGCGCCATTGTCTAATCATGATTTGGAGAACTTCCTTCTCAGGGAAGAGAAGTATACCTGGGATGATAAATCACAAAGTTGGATAGACACCCAAATTATATTTCAAAGGTAGATGCAAGTCATAGTTTGAAGATTCAGATTTTAGCAAATGTCCATGGGAAGAATCATCATTGCTGTCACTTGGGAGACTGTTATAGCCCTATCTTGAAAGATTACTGTTGAAGAGAAGACCAAGTCGTTGGCTAGACTTTTCTGATCTATGTTCAGATGCATGAACGTGGGCATGGAATGGTTAAGGAGAAACCGCAGCAGAAAGGGATGAGGCCTTGAATCTGTTTTTACTTGAATTGTCAAAGTTTTAAGAACTGCCTATAGACTTTCAACTACTGTCAACAACTTCATCAAAGAGAAACACAAGGGTCTTGTTCTAGTCGAACTCTTTAAGAAGTGACGGCTTCATCAGTGAACATGGGATTGATTCCAGATATTGAGTTACATACGGCTTCTCGTGGGCTTCATTGTTATGATCATTCTAAATCTTGGCGTCTTTGGAGGTTCATTTCCATACTCACTGTAATTTGGATAGATTCCTTCTGTACATTACATTGCCTTGTCTATTTTATGTGATTGCTGTATGCGGCTTCCAGAGTGCCATTGTTGTTGTCTCCCATGACTCATCTCTGCCATGTACCAGTGTCATTTTACCAGGGAACGTGGAAAATTAATTTAGGCATGAACTGAGCACTGTTGATGCTGAAACAAACCCTCAGGTACTTTGAATTTCTACTTAGTGTCCTAAGAGATTGTAGATTTTCCAGAAGGAGATTTTGGCTTCAGTAGCCAGAGTTCTGGAGATTTTATGATTTGGGCATGTTGTTTCTACTTGTTCTTTGCCTCTGTTCTGCTGGGAAAGTTATCTTTTCCCATATAGCGGAGATTTCTATACCCATGCTATAATATTGGGATCACATTTTCCTCCTCTATAGCACATTTTTGTCACTTTATGAACCCCCATTTGAGCATCATCGCAGGTTTTTCTTTATTTTTGTCCGTCATTTCTTAATTCGTACGCTCTTGTTGCCAGTCTGCATGTCACTCGTGGAGGACTTGATCAAGTGGCTGTATAGAACTGGGAGCACAGTGCTTGAGTAGCATAATCATACCCATGCTGCTTCTTAGGAAATCGATGTTGGCACTTTGTAAATGTTCTGGTCACTTGGTGAAATGCTCAGAACATTACCTTATCCACGTGAATCGTTAGCGGCATGCATGCGCAAACCTACACCGTGGGTCTGAAAATCAGCTAGGTGATGATATGGTTGAGTCGATTTGGAACAGCACTTGCATTCTCAAAAATGCGAGCACGGTTTTCCGGACTTTCTACTTTGGAACAGCACTCTGCATGAGAGCTTTTCTTTGCCTTCTCCGTGTTCATGTCCGTCCACATTCGCCGCCGCAACGATTGGAGCTTCATGAAATGGTACTTGCAATTTAGATTCCTGTGGGTACTGGAATCACTTGGGTGAAGATCGTCTTAAGCGAGCTCTTCTGTATTTCTCTGGTTGATTTGGACAAAACCCAGTTTGATTGTAGGATGGAGAATATTACTTGGCATCGGTAACCTATGATGTGCAGTAGGGAAGAAGTGGAAATTGTGCACAGCCGCGTTTTGGTAAATATTGGGGGCATAATTTTCACATGCGCTTTGCCTGTCAAATCATTTCCTCTCTCTACTTTTTGGTCATGGCTTCGATCATTCGCATGCCGTACTTCAGGAAAACGACATCCTACGGATGAAATTTCCCCAATCCGCATTCCACGGGACTCGAGATCAGACAAGAGCGTGACGGTAGGGGTGACGTGTGGGTGTCTTCTTTTCGATTCTTACTTTGGGCCCCAGTTTGACCCAATCACTTCAGTTAATCATCGTATTCACACGATGATACATCTATCAGGACTTTTATTGGGTATTTGGTTCGGCGTTTCGAAAGGCCTTTGGAGAAAATTTAGGTCGTTTGGCAACTATTCTCAAAGACCTTTAGGACAAAAGCTGGCACTAAGAAGGCTGAGAGACTTACCAGCTTTGGACTTTCAGCATTTGTAGGATTCTTAAATTAGATTTTAATTTATAAAAAAAATTCTTTCAAAACTACTCTCACTAATTTTTTTAGTTTTTCGATTTTTTTTTCTCGTTCTAATTGTTCAGCTTCTTTGCGCGAGAACGGCCAGTGAGGATCAATGAGGCCACGCGACTCAGGCGACCGTGGATTTAGAATCCAACTGTCCGTCGACATGGCCCTGGATTCATGCTACGTACCTTTGTAGATATTCATGTACTGAGGCAATGATATGAGAAGGCACTTTGTCCACATGAACACAACTTCAAAGAACCCTTTCGATGAATCAAATGAAGCTGTAAAACTACAAAAACGACAAGCATTCGCTCCGCCACCAACCCAACTCCTTCCGATGCGGCGACAACCCGGCAGCTTCAGATTTAGCTCCTTTTCTTGACCATAACCTTCAGTCCCCCGGCCATATGGGCAGTCAACAGAGGCACGAAAACGGGCCGGTTCTCGAGAACCGGTCTGATCTCGAACCTCCTCAAGATCGACCCCACGACGTACTTCATCTGGATGAAGGCCATCTCCTTCCCCAGGCACACCCTCGGGCCGGCCTGAAACACCGGGAACCTGTACGGACTCACCCTCCTCAGCTCCCCCTCGGCGCTGCCTTCCTCTCCCGGTCCGACCAGCCACCGGTCTGGTCTGAACTCGAGCCGGTCCTTCCCCCACAGCTCCTCCATCCTCCCCATCCCGTAGGGGAAGTACGTCACTCTATCGCCCTTCCTCACAGGGGTCCCGTCCGGTAACACATCGTCAACCACGGCGTGCTTCGAGTCCCACGCGACCGGCGGGTACAGCCGCATCGATTCGCAAAGGCATGCTTTCAGGAACCTCATCTCCTTCAACGCTTCGAAGTCCAAGGACTTGTCATTGCTGCGGTCAAGAATGGTGTCAACTTCGCTCATGATCGCTTGCTCGGCATTAGAGTTCTGAGCGAGCAGCCAGAAGAGCCAGGTCATCGCTGCAGATGTGGTGTCTCTTCCGGCCATCACGAAGCTTATCACCATGTCCCGCGCCACCTCCTCACTGTGTCCGGCTGCAAGGAACCTCGACAAGAGATCCCCATTGTAACTTATATGCTGATCATCGTTCTCTTGGAGCAGCTTCTTCTTCCTGTTCCGGATTATATCGAGTATATCACCATGCACGAGCTTGACAGCGTCGGCGAGCTTCTTTTCGGACCCGATGCTCAGCACCCTCTTGATCTTCCAAACCAGATACACTGGAGAGGCAGCCCTCATTGCACATATCCTCGACGCATCGTCGAAGGCAGTCACCAGAGGAGGCAGTGGGCGGGAGAGGTCCAGGCAATCCGGGTCAGTGCCTAAAGATACTTGGCACACGGTGTCGAACGCAAACCTCCTGAGCAGGTCTTGAAGGTCCAGGGTCCGATCAGTATCGGCGTAGTCTTGGAGAAGAGGCAAGAGCCGGTTCTCGACTTCCGTTTCGAGCGTCCGCACGACGAAGTCCCTCAATGTGTTGGTGCTGAACTCGTGGCTGGTGAGCTTGCGCTGGGTGGTCCAGAGAGGACCGTCGACATTGAAGATGCCACAGCCAAGGAGGTCGCCGAGGATGGTGGTGAAGGGTACGCCCTTGGGGTAGTTGTGGAAGTTGGCCTTGAGGACGTGCTCGACGTTGCTAGGGTTGGCGGTGACGACAGTGCGGCAAGCGCCAAGGCGGCGAATGACGATGGTCTGGGTGGGGGATTGGGAGAGGAGGTCGGTGTACCAGTCGAGAAGGCGGGAACGGTTGCGGTAGAAGGAGAGGAGACATCCTATGATGGGATGAGAAGGAGGGCAATGGGTGATATGGTGAGCCGAGGAGGATGGTGTTCTCTTGCTGATGTTTTGGTGAACGAGGGGGAGGAAGACGTAGAAGAAGAATACAGAAAACCCTAGAAACAGGAAAACAGACATGATGATATGTCAGTGAGTGAGCTCGGGTGAGGAAGAAGCTAAGAACGGTCCTTATGTAGATATAGCAATGGAAATCTTCTAGAGAGAGAGAGAGAGAGAGAGAGAGAGAGTAAGGACTAAACAAAGAAGGGTTGGTAGAAACCAGCATGCTAAATTCCTACAACGTGTAGTGTTTATTGGTGGGATTATGAGGGTCAAACCTTGGCGACGGCTTTGATCCGACGGCGATGTTCGGGCGGACATGAACTGGCCTCCGCGGATAAACCGCGGCCGTCTCGAAAGACAAAAATCAAAATTAGAAACGTGGGAGATACCCAACCCAAAAAAAAAAAAAAAAGTAGAGTTTTTATTGGTCAGAGAATTAGAGTTCATTCACATGGTTCTCGAGCTTCAAAAAGGAGTGGGACAGCCTGCGGGATTGTAAGAAAGTTGAATTGATTGAGAGACATGTTTTGCGGCAACAGGACTGGACTTGACTGGAGTTCCTAAAATCACAGCGCTTGCTTCGAGCAAAAGAGGAAAACATGGAGGCCGAAAACAGATCTTTTTGGCTCCCCACTCCTTAACATTTCTTCATGCGTGACATGAAAGGAGGGTCACAACAACATGAGACGAGAGTTTAAAACATTGAGATTGTGTGAAACGTGAGGACATACATGTGCCATCACACGCTTGTGGCGATATGCGTTTGGCGAGATTAGCGGGACCAACATGAATGACGAGTCCCGATGTGAAATCCCATATCGTCACGGTTTCACCGAAAAGATGGAATACCTTTGAAAAATGGACGATCGATATGGATCGACAAAGGCTTTGATGGGTCCTTTCGTTGATTTTGGGTGAAGAAAACCAATGACAATGAATTTAAAAGCACGAACACTAAGAACAAACGTTACCGACAAAGTAAATTGCAAGAAAGTAAGAGATCGAGATATTCTTTCACATGGAATACAAGCATGACTATATGAACAAGAGACTTCCTAGTCCTATGTGTAGTAACGAAAAGTTGCTCCACGGTCTCCTATTGTTCAAAAACACTTGCGTACGAGAAGTTACAGATCTGAGAATATCTGACTCCGCTACTTGCACATACATGCTAGTTTCGACAATCTCGTCGACTAGCGAAGGCTTTCGTAATTAACCAGTGATACCTATTGTCGACATTTCTATTCATTTCATTAGCGACGCATGCTTTTACCAAATTCAGCTCTCGTGGACCGAGTTTGTCCCTCGCCGATAATAACCAAAAGGTGGTCACTTTTTTTTTTTTTTTTTAGGTACGAACAGCCTCACAATGCTTCCGTCAATAGATTACTCAAGAGAACAATTCCCGTGCCGTTTCACCGAAAGAAAGGACAATGACAGCTGCCTAACATCAGCCGAAGTACAAACTAGATAAAACCAAGGATGTCGATTCTACGGAGCTTCCCCGAAAAGAAAGTAATATTCGTCAATCTAGATACGGTGCTTGATTCGGACAGCGAGGGGGAAGATACGAGGAGATGCGCACCTATGATCTGTCTGCAAATCGAATCCACATGATAATACATAAATGTTGGAACTTGGCAGGTATGAAAGTGGAAGGGAGCCGACCTGATGTCGATTTTGGAGAATCGTGGGGATTTGAACGAGCACGTGATGAGAGAAAGATGGTATGATTGGGTGTCATGTCAGCCACCTCGACGACCTCCCGTTTCAACTCGATTCGTTTTGATCCCTCATGATTTCTGTGGAGGCGGCATTCTCATGCATGTAAGATGAGCTCCTTATTCGTCCGGTATACATACCCTCGATTCTTAGTAAAACTTATTGTCGAGCCAATTGTGTAAAAGATATAGCCTTTGTTGAAAATATGCCTCGAATTTGAGCTCAAAAAAAAAAAGCTTCCTAAATCAAGTAGGTTTCCTAATTTGAGAAGGTTTCTTATTTTAGATCCAACCCTTACCTGTAAATAAGAAGCTTATGCTCTTCGTGAATAGTATCAAAGAGGAGCTTTGGCTAGTGCATTACATCTCTACTGTTTGAGGCCAGTTAAATCTCGTGAGTAAAATTTGTGAATTCTTTCACGAGATTAAGATATTATTTCATAAGGAATTGCAGAGCTAAACACTTGTGGGTTGTTTGATTTAATCGGGGATTGAAAAATACCGAGAGTATTTGAGTGACTTGAGTGCTTGTTTATAATCTCCATCGTAACGCTTGATTTATAGTGGAATGCCTCAATGTTCTTCCCGTGGACGTACGTCTCTACGATCAAATTACATAAATTCCGATGTCCAATTTAGTTTCTTGCTCTGTCTATTTTATTGTCCAATTGCTTGCCTCACGCACCGGACTTTATTGATTATCTCTCCCACCCTGTTGAAGATTTTAGAATATTTATAGTGTATATGAATGATCTAAGCATGGACGCCACACATCGGTAGAGAATATCATCTTCTTTTTTTTTTTTTACCAAGACATGTGGAAGGCCAAATGCGCTTGGTTTCCCTATTGCCCAACTCCAAATCTATTCTTGTCAAGGAGGGGTTTGATTCAAGTTGGGCTTGGCGATTCTTTAACTTAGAATAGTGGGTGAAATTGCATGGGATGGGGACCAGGGCATCAGGAGAAACACAGAGGAAGAGACTAAAAAAAAAAAAATGCATGGAGAGAGAAGTATGTGCATTTTCATATATTCACCATTGAAGAGTACAGGAGGAACTTTTAAGCCGCACGAAGACGACTATCTAAGTATCGAGACATTCAAACCATCGCTTTGTGATTTACAATATCAATCCCCATTAGTCAAAGACTTAACGTGTTTCAGAATCTGTTTGGTATTAGAACACTCGGTCCAGGCTCGACGATTATAATTCCGAATCGCGACTATTGGCAAACAGAACAATATGAAAGTCGCTCTTCTGAAAAATCTGGGAAGTGTCTTGATGAGATGAGCCCTTTTTAACCATTTGCAGTAATCTTAACTTGTATCTTTCTTTTGTTAATTATGCGACGTGTGGCCTGCCTCTTTCATTTCGAAAGCTATTCCAAAAAAACAAAGAAAAGAAGAAATTACCATTCTGCCTTCAAATAAAGGAAAAAGTTTGACGAAAAACGGACAAGGGAAATACAAACACAGAACACGAGGATTTACGTGGTTTGATTAAGGCGATCTACATCCAAAGGCGAGGCAAAACAAGATTCCACTATTGATTTAAAAAAAAAAGTACAGATTTTTGGAGATCTATTACATAAACATTAACCCTAAAAAGAACAAACTTTTCGGTAGTGTAAATAGTGCCCCCAAAAATTTTTCTTGGGCCTACGCCCCCAAACCCCCCATGGAGATTTATTCGCACCTCCAAAAGAGATTCGTTCGCTTTGCTCCGCATCGTGAACAAATCTCAATCTTCTTTTTTTCGTCTTCACTTTTGGGCCGCACAAATAATATTTCTGTCGGGTGATGAACCGAATCGAGTACAAAAAATTCAAGACATATTTAACAATCTCCACCTTGGCTTGAATTTAAAACAGTCAAGAAGCCTAACACTTCTCCCAGCATCCCTAAGCCTACGTGAGCTAACTCAATGTAGGAAACAAGGGATGCAATAAAAAAACATATCCACTTTAAACAATAGTAGATTTTTCATTCACCTCACCAGGTAAACCCAAAAAAGGGGCAAAACTCAAACAAATATGTAATCAAGTTCAAGCAATGCTTAAACTTGTTAGTAGGGACTGACTTGGTCAACATATCAGCAGGATTGTCAGCAGTAATAATTTTCTTTACCATCATATTTCTCTCAGCAACTATCTCTCGAATAAATGTGGTACCTGACATCGATATGCTTAGTCCTCTCATGATATGCTTGATTTTTAATCAAGTGTATAGCACTCTGATTGTCACAAAAGACAATGAATTGTCTTCTTGCTAGAGCCCGAGTTCCTAAAAAAGATTTCTTAACCAATTAGCTTCTTTCACTGCTTCTACTGCTGCCATATACTCTGCCTCTATCATTGACAAAGCAACTGTCGACTGTGAGGTTGACCTCCAACTAATAGCCGAGCCAGATAGTGTGAAAAGATAGCTAGTCAAAGATTTTCTCTTATCGAGATCACCTGCATAATTAAATCCACAAATCCCACAACTAAGGTACTGTTCAAATTGTTTTCATCAAACATTAGGCCCAACTCTACGGAGCCTTTAAGGTACCTAAGTATCCATTTCACTATCTGCCAATGATCCTTTCTAAGGTGAGCTATATATTACTAACCACACTAACTGCTTGCGCAATGTTTGGGACGAGTGCCTATCATTGCATACATCATGCTACCAACTGCATTGGAGTATGGGACATGAGACATCGCGGGCCTCCTCGACCTCTGATTGAGAAGAATGTAGAGTTGAGAGTCTAAAATGAGATGCTAACAATGTACTGATAGACTTTGTGTTTTGCATGCCAAACTTCTCAAGTACCTTCTCAACATAACTTCTCTACGAGAGATGTAACTTCTCTGCTTTTCTATCCATCTGAATTTCCATTCCTAAGATCTTTTGGCAGAACCTAAATCTTTCATCTCGAACTCCTCACTGAGCTGTTTCTTCAAGATCAACACATCTAGCATGTGTTTTGCAGCAATAAGCATATCATCCATGTATAAGAGAAGATAGACAAAGGATCCATCTGGAACCCTTCCTAAAGTAGACACAACTATCATAGCTGCTCCTATGATAATCACTCCCTATCATAAAGCTATTGAATCTCTTATACCACTGTCTTGGATACTGCTTCAAGCCGTATAGAAGGATTTCTTCAATCTACAAACATGATCTTCCTTGCCTTTTATATAATGGCCCTCGAGGCTGGGCCACATAAATAGTCTCCTTAAGGTTCCCATGAAAAAAAAGTGGTCTTCACATCAAGTTACTCAAGCTCTAAGTCAGATTGAGCAACTATACCTAACAACACATAGATGGAAGTTGTGTTTTACACAGGAGAGGAACACTTCATCATAATCAATTCTCTCCTTCTGATTCTAGCCTTTAGCTATAAGCCATGCCTTGCATCGAGCATTTTCAATACTTGAAATTCCTTCATTTTTCTTGAAAACTCCATTTATATCCGATGGTCTTTTTCCTTAGGCAACGGCACCAAGTCTCAAGTCTGGTTCTGTGAAGTGATTCAAGTTCCTCAACCATAGCAGCAGCCCATTTTGTTAATTCTGTGCAAATAACAGCTCAGTATAGTAGAAGGTTCCTAAATGCCCATATCTTCTGTTGTCGTAAGAGCATAAGCCACCAGATCAGAGAACCCAATATTTCTGAGAGTCCGAGTCTGCTCCTTTCTCTCTCAGTAGCATATAGAGTATGGCTGGCTGCTCAACTCATCTATAGCTTTCTCATCTGAATTTGAGTCAATAGTAACACTCTTGCTCGCTCAAAACATTATGAAAAGTCTTTTCTGGAAGCTCTATCTGAACCTCCACCTCATTCACGGGACTCTTATGGTTTCCTGTAGATCACAACAAAACCTTCCTTTGATCAAGCATAAGCACTCTTCATTAAAAAACAACATCCCTACTAATAATGAACTTGTGTGAGTTAGATGCCTAGCACCATAAACGGTAACCTTTCACGCCTATCAGCATACCCAACAAAGATATATTTTCTTGATTTCTAGGTTTCTAACTTACCATCCTAACATGATAGTAAGCTGCATCCAAAAACCTTTAGATTAGAATAACGACAAGGCTTACCTGACCACACCTCAAAAGGAGTCTTGCAAATCTATTGTTGTTGAAGGAGAACGATAACCAAATAACAAGCCATATTGACAGCTTCAGCCTAAAGTCCTTTTTACAATCCTAACAAATTAAGAGCCATGCATCTTGCTCTCTCTAATAGGGTTCTATTTATATTGCCACTCCATTTTGCATGGAGTTCTTTGCCCTCACAGTTGCAGTCTCGAACAAAACTGCATCTGCAACGAATTCAATGAAATCTTTACACAAAACTCAAGGCCACTTATCGGTTCTGTAAATGTTTGATACTTCTTTCCCTCATCCTGATCCTCTCAACACAAGGGCTGATACACTTCTTGAACGGTTGCAAATACCTCACTTGTCTTTTCACAGAAAGTAAACCCAAATATTCCTGAATAATACCCACCCATCGGTGGAATCAGTGCGTTGCGTTCTAGTCTTTTCACAGGAAGAGGTCTTGCGGTTGACCTCACTGGGCGTTGGTGATTTAAGCAGAGAAGGTCAATGGGGTAGGTGAATGCTGCGCTAGTCCTTCCGAAGGATTAGTCACGAGAGTGCGCGATCCGTTAACGACGCTGGCCTGGAAACACTTCGATACCAAAAAAAAAACATTCCTGGAAGTGGAATCAATGTTCATATGAATGTCACAAAGTATAAAGAGCACCACCCTTAGATGGAACTTGTGTTGTGGTCTATCCATATATCAGAAATGGATGTAGTCAAGTGTTGAATTGGCGCCCGTTGTGAATTGTGCGCACGTTGTGAAGAAAACAAGTTGGCTCACAAAAAAATCTGTGAAGGTTGTCTAGCTCCACCCACAAAGTAAATCACGTTTACTCAAAGCATGTCATGCCATGGTCAATTATAGGCCCAACCACCCACATAATGCCACATTGGTTCTATAATTATAGAGACGAATTGGACGTGGCAATTGAGGCGACCCCAACTGTCGTTACCCCTGCAAATGATACAAGTGATTCACCTTACATTCCTTTCGTCACAACTTTGAGACTTTGATATCTACTCCACCTGACGTTTATAAACACCTAATGGAAATCACCAAACTGCTCAACGACGATAAGATTTTTCTTATTAAGTTGAGTATATGCTTCTTCGTCAAGGTCTCATTGCATTGTCGTGACATGAATCCTAAAGTACTCTACCCAGAACTTTGCATACAGCATCATTGCTCCATCAAAGAATGATCCACCATTTCATTTGCTATCATGCGGGTAAAACTATTCCCTATTTGGGCACATGTGAAGTATAGATGGCTGGCCCGAGCCATTATCCAACATCGTTGGAAAAAAC
>JAGVVM010006104.1:0-28615 GCA_019149425.1 Psidium friedrichsthalianum
TCATTTTGTCAAATTATCCTAATTGTGACACAAATTGTTTGTTGAAACGATTCTGCTTGGCCTAATGTAATTGAAATTTGAATCCTTAATTTTATTAAAAAAGGGATAATCACACACACTAAAGTTGCGTAGAACGTCGCAACCTGTTTGAGCTCGAATCTCGAAAGTGGGCTTGAAATCATATCTTTCCATGGTCCTCGGATCAAATGACCAAAAAAAGGAATCAAATCAATGATTGTCCAAAATTTTTAATCAAGGGTCAAAGTTATTGATTTGTCCGAAATGTCAACTCTCGATTGCTTTTATTAAAAAATAAATTGAAAGCCTAACTATGCATGTGAGGATAGATTGATGTATTTTTTATGATTCTAAAAAAATTTAGGTTTGAAAAAAAAAAAAAAAAGGCCAACCTAAAAGTTAATGCTATTTGGAAAATGCCATCTAAGTGCAAGGTGGAATAAAATGTCATTTAAAAGACACCTGAAGAAACACTTTAAAAACTTTTGGCCGAAAAGTGGACCCTGTCACGATCAGAAATTCCAGTCTTGAGTTTTTACCTATCGGAGCCATCAGCGGAAATTCAGGTGTGAAAAATAAAGAATCATGTAATTGGTTTGCTGGTTTTGTGCAAACTGCAGGAGTGTGCTTTGCGCTCAAAGAAAGTCTTCGGGGGTACCTTTTGGTCTCAAAATTGCCATCTCTTTGGGCATTTGCAAACTTATTATGGAGATGGACTTATAAGCGGCCATTTCCCTTCTTTAAAAACCAACTTCATCTCCCAATTTGGTCACTGTCTCTGTATCTCGGATTGGGAATGGTTTAAGAGTACTACAAACATGTCAAAATTGTACATACTTTTAAGGAAGGAAACTCATTTGCAAATTGGTTACCAAATTAAATTTTTAATCATGTGATATAAACGATAGTCTGACATTAAATAGGCCACCAAGAGATTTACTTTCTTTGTGTTAGGAGATTATACTGAATCAAAATTTATTTTGAGAGTAACAATGTAATACTCGAGTTTTGCCTCATTTTCTTACCTATATATAAGATCAACAAAAGTTAAGTGTGCCTCTTTTCCTCACAAAAAAGCTCCATACATCAATTGTATAATACCTGTACGTTGGACTGTCGAACGATGCAGTCCATTTCACTAAATTTGTGATAAAATGACCAATTCATACACAACAAGATTATTTTTGTGCACACACATGCCGAAGTATTTAGTGTAGACATTACTAAGTCTAGGACAACCTCGATTGGGGTAGTACAAATGAGCTATATTCACTAAAAGTTCTAAAACTTGTCACAAAAGTATAATTGAATTCTAAAACTTGCAAAAAGTGCAAATCAAGTCATAAAACTTGTTAAATTGATAAAATCGAATCATTCTATTAACTCCGACCAATATGGTTAGTGGAAAATGCTAATGTGACTTTTTAAAATATTTTCTCTCTCCTTTATGACGAAAATGATATTGTTTTCGGCCCAAATCTGATTTTTAATTAAATTAATTTTTTAAAAAAAGAAAAAATTTGAAAAAAAAAATAGAACCAAGAGGAGATTTGTTTTCTAATTTTTAAGTTAAAAATTAGAAAACATATTTGTTAGGAAAATCATATTCGAAATAAAATGACGTCATTTTTGTTTAGGAAAAATCCTAATTGATTTTGAAGTTGACACAATCTATATTTTTTAATATCTAAGTTAATGCAATGAAATACTTGTTTTATAGATTGTCATAATGTATATTCTCGAGTGTTAAAGAATGGTTACGGGAGGATTGAATTTGATAGGAAAGGCTCAAAGCTGTTTGAAGAACTTAGACCTTGAGAGAGGAGCTCAGACCTTGTTATGTAACTCAAGCTTCGAGAGAGTAATTCATATGCAACGACAAAAATATCTGGCATCTTGAGGGTTGAGCTTCAAGGTTAAGTTTTGGAAATTAAAAGGTAGTCCCCTGAATTGGGCAAGATGACCTGGTATTTGAGATAGCATACTTGTTTTAGATTCAGCATTTCTTCGCTTCTGAATATCTTCAAGATAATTTAATTGAAATTATATTCCTTCACAACGGCTGGCAAATCAAGTTGAATTTGTTCTTGGAGATTATCAATTATAAAGGTCAATCACAGATGTGGATTAAAGGAGACGATGATGACTTACTTTATGAAAAACTCTATTTATGGAAATTCAAGATCATAATTGTATGGGTAATTTGATCTAATGGGAGATTATTTCTTTGGTTAACCTCAATGACTATAGATTCTTTGTAGACAATCCTGTCCAAACTGGAAATTTTAGAGAGTGATCCTTTGGAGGCCTTGCAATGGATAGTTGAAGGTGAGGAGCATAAAAGAAGACTTCAAGACTGAAGAGCGTACACACGAAAGAGCATAATCTTAAATTCTAGGATCAATAGAGCTTCATATCCTTCATATACTTTTTGATCCGAGCACTGTAATGCTTAGAAGAGTGCATTCAAGTATGTGAGTATTAGGCAGGAAGTCTTTCAATTCAATATTGTCACCAAGTTGTAACCTCTAAGATATTTACTAGTGAAATCTAGCCAATTGATTGCCCGCATGAAGAGGTGGACATAGGCTTGAGCAAAGCTGAACCACTATAAATTCTTTGTGCAAATTTTCTATCTCTTAAACTCATTTATATTTTTTGTGATAGTTGAATCATGTACACCACTAAATCTGATGACACTTCAGATCTTGTTACTGATCATCATTTGAACTAAGGGTCCATTTATTTCACGGAAAATAACTTCCCGAAAAATGTTTTCCGAATTTTCCGATGTTTGGGGGTGAATAATAGGCTAGTTCTAGAAAACACTTTTCCATTTATAAAAAAATCTCTTTGAAAAGTGTGGAAAACGTTTTCTTTATTTTGAAAAGAGGAAATCATTTTCCTCATCTTTTCTTTCTTTATTTCTTTCACACTTCTTTTTTCTTTTTTCTTTATCTTTCTTCCTTCTTCGTTGCTATTCCTTCCTTCGCCACCGCCGGCGCCGCTGCCGCTACTGGTCACTAGCCGCCAATCACCACTGCTGAAAATCAATTCTTTGACAAATGACGAAAATCATTTTCCAGTTCATTTTTAAATATTAGCCAAACACCGAAAAATATTATTATTTTTTTTGAAAATGATTTCCTGAAAAATATTTTTCGAAATTATTGCATTTTTTCATGAAACAAATGGAGTCTAAATTCAAAGCTTATTTGTTTATATTCCGCATTGATTTCCTATAGTTCTTTGAAATCATCGATTCATCTCCTTTAGTGATAATGTTTAGCACCAACAGTTTTTAGCCATGTAGGAGATAGAAAATATTAAAAAAATCACGTCAGTATTTTTCATTATCTAAGTTGTACGGAATTAACGAAATGGTTTGATTTCAGCAATTTGACAGGTTTTTAGAACTCGATTGTATATTCATGATAAGTTTTAGAATTTGCAGTAACATATCCCTATATTAAATGAAAAAAAAAAATGAGAAATGGGAAAGTTGGAGAAGTAGAGAGAGAGAAGGGGCATATCCATAAACATGCATAGTTGGACTGGCATCGCAAGAGCCACTGCTGACGTTTTCTTTTTTTCCTACGATTGTCACTGGTGACGTTCGCCATGTGAACCATTCAAACAAGATGGCTGCCCGTGCAACTTGCACTGCACTCAACATTTGTTTGACTGAAGAGACCGTAGACCATGAGAGTTACCAGTCAATGTTTGAAGATTGACAACTTTTTGGGCCCCTTCTCAATAAACGTGTAAAGAAACAGGACCCCCTCACATTAACTTCACTTATATATAGACACAAAGATGGACTAGATCTGGTGTGAGCTATTCCACTAGATGTATTCGCATCCGCTATCACTGCGGCTCATCGAGTAACTTAAATCCGTCGCTTCGGTCGCTCCTCAGGCTCAGATTGAAACCAGTCCGTTTCTTCTCCCCTGTCACGTGAAGGACAAGTCGAGTGAAGAGAGAAAAGGACAGATGTCGAAGACGACAGGCGATAGGATTCATCCGGAGCACGAGCTCGTGCTGATGATGCAGGAAGACCCCTTTTTCTGCAGCGCGTGTAGACAGGTCGGGATCGGATCGGCTTGGGGGAGTTGCAAGTCATGCCTCGTCCTAGTCCACCGAGAGTGCAGGTACCCGCCTTCGACGGTGGCCCACCCGCCCTTTCATCAGAATTGCAGCCTCAAGCACAATCCTCCAGCTGGTACGAGCAGCATTCTGTACTCCTTTCCTTTCATGTTCCTTTGTTTTTTCCTCCATACATGAATTTATACCTGTTTTTTCCCCCTCTAATTGCGGTTGTCATTCTCTCGGAAACTCACTAACTCAGAAACCAGTGGTGCTTGCACTTACTGCCCTGCGCCATGCTCGAAGCCTCTTCGCGGCGGCACATACAGCTCCGCCGCCTCTGGCAATCCGAGCTCCACCCATCTTGCCTCCACCTTGAGAAATGCATAAAGTTCAACGATGTGGAGCTCAATCTCGTCCAGTCGTGCTCCTCGGCTTGTGACTGGTGCAAGGTGAAGCAAGCAAGATCCCGAGCTGGTGGTACGTGTCTGAGGACGGGAAGCACAGCTTTCATGTGGAGTGCACGAGGGAAATGACGGTGGAGAGCTGGAAGAGCGGCAGCATCATTTGTGCCGACGAGGATGACGACGACGGCGAGACGTCGATGAGAGCCGACATGCCTTTGTCAACCGAAAGGCAAGAGAAGAGGGTTTGTCCGGAGGACGATATTTAGGTCTCTACTGTTTACAGCGTGTCCGGCGGGCCTTTGCGGACCCAACCGGAATTACGGGAATGGCGTCAGTAATCCTAGGACCAAAGTTATTCCAAGTGCCCAGAATTTGAAATCGAAAATGCTGGGCAGATAAGATTTGCCAACTCATCCGTAGATTAGCCCATTCCATTATCGCCACGTGTCCAACGGGGTCCAACTTTCAGATTTTTCAAAGGCTCTCTTCTCGGTGACCCTCTACATCTTTCCTCTGTCACTCCCTTGTCTCTGTGCATCATCCCCCTCACCGGCCCTTGTCACTTCAAACCAAAGCACAAAAAGTTACATTTCCCACCTTTTCTTGTTCTCCTTTCGAATCCCTCGTGTGATCTGCGACGCCGTGTCCTACACTGAGCCCGCGTGGCGAAAGACGATGATCACCATGGTGGGCTTATGGAGAGTCTTTAATTGTAGTTGATGATGCAATTGTAGACTTGTAATGGTTTTGTGTGTATAAAAAAGAAAAGAAAGAAAATGAAATTGTGGGTTTTTCGGTTAGCTGTATGATGGGATCTATATTATAATGCTTGGATTCAAAGAGGGTTAGATGCAAAGAGCATATGTGTGAACTCCAACTCAAAACTTGAAGCAAA
This sequence comes from Psidium friedrichsthalianum, assembly GCA_019149425.1. Lineage (NCBI taxonomy): Eukaryota > Viridiplantae > Streptophyta > Magnoliopsida > Myrtales > Myrtaceae > Psidium > Psidium friedrichsthalianum. Next base: position 5,407 of record JAGVVM010006104.1, read on the forward strand.
AGGTTGAGTTAAGTAAACTCGGTTTAGAGGAAGTAAAATGGTGTTATTTCAAGGAGGGAGAAGAAAAAGCGTAACAGAAAAGAGAGTAAAAGAAGAGAGAGTAATGGAGAAGAGAGCATTTAAATGAAAAAAATCTTGAAACATGGGCCCCCATCGGGGCACGTGGCGATAATTAAATGGACTAATCAATGCTGAGTTGGCAAATCTAATATACCCAATATTTTTTTGTCATAAGGATCTCCAAGTGTTATTGAGCTTAATCATTTAAGAATGTGTTGTTGGATTTTGTACTATGAGTAAAACATCAGCCGGTGACGTGACATTATATTATCTCACTTGCGAAAACTATGTTAAATATCTATCAATACGAGTTATAAAGAGTAATTCGAATCGATGGTAACTAAACTTCAATGGAATTCGCAATCTTAATCACTGACCATTACAAAAATAGATAAATACATATTTTTTTCACATAATTTGAAACGATAAAGTAATACACAGTTTTCTTTTTTCCTTTTTTTTGATCAAATGAGTACATACAAAGTTAAACAGTCAAGAATCTTCCAACAATCGAAACCTTAGAAGATGTCGAGTTTATGAAGTTTTATAGGAAATTGTTCATCTCACACCAAGGTAAATGCATCAATATAAGAACTTATTGTCATCATTATGAAACGCAATTCATAACTAAGCTCAAGATGATTAAATACATGATGTTTTGAATAAAGGAAAACGAGTTTGAATAGAACAAATCGCGATTTTTTTTTTTTTAGAAATCACATGACATTTTTCCATTTTCTTCTTGAGATATAGCATTATGAGTGATTGAAAGTTCAATTTGAAGAATATTTTCCTAAAAATAATCGTTGGTATGCTTGAAATAATCAGTCAATAAAAAATATTTTCATTGTTGACAATAATTTTATGTCTAATTATTTTTATGGGTGATGAACTATTTTTTGTTCATTCATTTGTTTAAGTAATATAAATGATTACTTTTTAGAATTTTTTTTAAATAGTTCATTTTTTTCACCAAACAACAGTCTTTGTGTGCACGCGTTCTTGGCTTGGCTGATGACAGAAAAATAAGTTAGGCTTGTGGAGTCTACGGACCAGTTTCATGGGCCGCAGACTTGTTCAATGGTTAATGATTTTTGGTATTTGGGCCTGGGCCTGTGACTGGGTTGTATGTATGGACCAAGTAGTGGACCGAGTTTCAATTCAAATAATGAATGGGCGGTGGGCTGTGCAAATTGTATAACAAAAATTTGCACAGCCACCAGCCCATTCAGTTATTTGAATCGAAACTCGGTCCACTAACTTGTCCATACATACAAGCCCAGTCACAGCCCAGGCCAAATACCCAAAATCATTAAAACCAATTGAACAAGTCTGCGGCCCATGAAACTGGTCCGTAGACTCCACAAGCCTAACTTATTTTTCTGTCATCAGCCAAGCCAAGGAACGCGTGCACACAAAGACTGTTTGTTTGGTGAAAAAATGAACTATTTAAAAAAAAAATTCTAAAAAAGTAATCATTTATATTACTTAAACAAATGAATGAACAAAAAATAGTTCATCACCCATAAAAATAATTAGACATAAATTATTGTCAACAATGAAAATATTTTTTATTGACTGATTATTTCAAGCCATACCAACGATTATTTTTAGGAAAATATTCTTCAAATTGAACTTTCAATCACTCATAATGCTATATCTCAAGAAGAAAATGGAAATGTCATGTGATTTCTACAAAAAAAAAAAAATCGCGATTTGTTCTATTCAAACTCGTTTTCCTTTAATTCAAACATCATGTATTTAATCATCTTGAGCTTAGTTATGAATTGCGTTTCATAATGATGACAATAAGTTCTTATATTGATGCATTTAACCTTGGTGTGAGATGAACAATTTCCTATAAACTTCATAAACTCGACATCTTCTAAGGTTTCGATTGTTGGCAGATTCTTGACTGTTTTAACTTTGTATGTACTCATTTGATCAAAAAAAGGAAAAAGAAAAACTGTGTATGTACTTTTATCGTTTCAAATTATGTGAAAAAAATATTTATTTATCTATTTTTGTAATTGGTCAGTGATAAGATTGCGAATTCCATTGAAGTTTAGTTACCATCGATTCGAATTACTCTTTATAACTCGTATTGATAGATATTTAACATAGTTTTCGCAAGTGAGATAATATAATGTCACGTCACCGGCTGATGTTTTACTCATAGTACAAAATCCAACAACACATCTTAAATGATTAAGCTCAATAACACTTGGAGATCCTTATCGACCAAAAAATATTGGGTATATTAGATTTGCCAACTCAGCATTGATTAGTCCATTTAATTATCGCCACGTGCCCCGATGGGGCCCATGTTTCAAGATTTTTTTCATTTAATGCTCTCTTCTCCATTACTCTCTCTTCTTTTACTCTCTTTCTGTTACGCTTTTTCTTCTCCCTCCTTGAAATAATCACCATTTTACTTCCTCTAAACCGAGTTTACTTAACTCAACCTTTTGCTTCAAGTTTTGAGTTGGAGTTCACACATATGCTCTTTGCATCTAACCCTCTTTGAATCCAAGCATTATAATATAGATCCCATCATACAGCTAACCGAAAAACCCACAATTTCATTTTCTTTTCTTTTCTTTTTTATACACACAAAACCCATTACAAGTCTACAATTGCATCATCAACTACAATTAAAGACTCTCCATAAGCCACATCCATGGTGATCATCGTCTTTCGCCACGCGGGCTCCGTGTAGGACACGCGTCGCAGATCACACCGAGGGGATTCGAAGGAGAACAAGAAAGGTGGGAAATGTAACTTTTTGTGCCTTTGGTTTGAAGTGACAAGGGCCGGTGAGGGGATTGATGCACAGAGACAAGGGAGTGACAGAGGAAAGAGGTAGAGGGTCACCGAGAAGAGAGCCTTTGAAAATCCTGAAAGTTGGACCCGTTGGACACGTGGCGATAATGGAATGGGCTAATCTACGGATGAGTTGGCAAATCTTATCTGCCCAGCATTTTCGATTTCAAATTCTGGGCACCTTGGAATAACTTTGGTCCTAGGATTACTGACGCCATTCCCGTAATTCCGTTGGGTCCGCAAAGGCCGCCGAACACGCTGTAAACAGTAGAGACCCTAATTATCGTCCTCCGGACAAACCCTCTTCTCTTGCCTTTCGGTTGACAAAGGCATGTCGGCTCTCATCGACGTCTCGCCGTCGTCGTCATCCTCGTCGGCACAAATGATGCTGCCGCTCTTCCAGCTCTCCACCGTCATTTCCCTCGTGCACTCCACATGAAAGCTGTGCTTCCCGTCCTCAGACACGTACCACCAGCTCGGGATCTTGCCTTGCTTCACCTTGCACCAGTCACAAGCCGAGGAGCACGACTGGACGAGATTGAGCTCCACATCGTTGAACTTTATGCATTTCTCAAGGTGGAGGCAAGATGGGTGGAAGCTCGGATTGCCAGAGGCGGCGGAGCTGTATGTGCCGCCGCGAAGAGGCTTCGAGCATGCGCGGCAGTAAGTGCAAGCACCACTGGTTTCTGAGTTAGTGAGTTTCCGAGAGAATGACAACCGCAATTAGAGGGGGAAAAAAACAGGTATAAATTCATGTATGGAGGAAAAAACAAAGGGAACATGAAAGGAAAGGAGTACAGAATGCTGCTCGTACCAGCTGGAGGATTGTGCTTGAGGCTGCAATTCTTCTGAAGCGGGTGGGCCACCGTCGAAGGCGGGTACCTGCACTCTCGGTGGACTAGGACGAGGCATGACTTGCAACCCCAAGCCGATCCGATTCCCGACCTGTCTACACGCGCTGCAGAAAAAGGGGTCTGCCTGCATCATCAGCACGAGCTCGTGCTCCGGATGAATCCTATCGCCTGTCGTCTTCGACATCTGTCCTTTTCTCTCTTCACTCGACTTGTCCTTCACGTGACAGGGAGAAGAAACCGACTGTGTTTCAATCTGAGCCTGAGGAGCGACCGAAGCGACGGATTAAGTTACTCGATGAGCCGCAGTGATAGCGGATGCGAATACATCTAGTGGAATAGCTCACACCAGATCTAGTCCATCTTTGTGTCTATATATAAGTGAAGTTAATGTGAGGGGGTCCTGTTTCTTTACACGTTTATTGAGAAGGGGCCCAAAAAGTTGTCAATCTTCAAACATTGACTGGTAACTCTCATGGTCTACGGTCTCTTCAGTCAAACAAATGTTGAGTGCAGTGCAAGTTGCACGGGCAGCCATCTTGTTTGAATGGTTCACATGGCGAACGTCACCAGTGACAATCGTCAGGAAAAAAAGAAAACGTCAGCAGTGGCTCTTGCGATGCCAGTCCAACTATGCATGTTTATGGATATGCCCCTTCTCTCTCTCTACTTCTCCAACTTTCCCCATTTCTCATTTTTTTTTTTCATTTAATATAGGGATATGTTTACTGCAAATTCTAAAACTTATCATGAATATACAATCGAGTTCTAAAACCTGTCAAATTGCTGAAATCAAACCATTTCGTTAATTCCGTACAACTTAGATAATGAAAAATACTGACGTGATTTTTTTAATATTTTCTATCTCCTACATGGCTAAAACTGTTGGTGCTAACATTATCACCTAAAGGAGATGAATCGATGATTTCAAAGAACTATAGAAATCAATGCGGAATATAAACAAATAAGCTTTGAATTTAGACTCCATTTGTTTCATGAAAAATGCAATAATTTCGAAAAAATTTTTCAGGAAATCATTTTTCAAAAAAAATAATAATATTTTTCGGTGTTTGGCTAATATTTAAAAATGAACTGGAAAATGATTTTCGTCATTTGTCAAAGAATTGATTTTCAGCAGTGGTGATTGGCGGCTAGTGACCAGTAGCGGCAGCGGCGACCGGCGGTGGCGAAGGAAGGAATAGCAACGAAGAAGGAAGAAAGATAAAAAGAAAAAGAAAGAAGTGTGAAAGAAATAAAGAAGAAAAGATGAGGAAAATGATTTCCTCTTTTCAAAATAAAGAAAACGTTTTCCACACTTTTCAAAGAGATTTTTTTATAAATGGAAAGTGTTTTCTAGAACTAGCCTATTATTCACCCCCAAACATCGGAAAATTCGGAAAACATTTTTCGGGAAGTTATTTTCCGTGAAATAAATGGACCCTTAGTTCAAATGATGATCAGTAACAAGATCTGAAGTGTCATCAGATTTAGTGGTGTACATGATTCAACTATCACAAAATAATATAAATGAGTTTAAGAGATAGAAAATTTGCACAAAGAATTTATAGTGGTTCAGCTTTGCTCAAGCCTATGTCCACCTCTTCATGCGGGCAATCAATTGGCTAGATTTCACTAGTAAATATCTTAGAGGTTACAACTTGGTGACAATTATTGAATTGAAAGACTTCCTGCCTAATACTCACATACTTGAATGCACTCTTCTAAGCATTACAGTGCTCGGATCAAAAGTATATGAAGGATATGAAGCTCTATTGATCCTAGAATTTAAGATTATGCTCTTTCGTGTGTACGCTCTTCAGTCTTGAAGTCTTCTTTTATGCTCCTTCACCTTCAACTATCCATTGCAAGGCCTCCAAAGGATCACTCTCTAAAATTCCAGTTTGGACAGGATTGTCTACAAAGAATCTTATAGTCATTGAGGTTAACCAAAGAAATAATCTCCCATTAGATCAAATTACCCATACAATTATGATCTTGAATTTCCATAAATAGAGTTTTTCATAAAGTAAGTCATCATCGTCTCCTTTAATCCACATCTGTGATTGACCTTTATAATTGATAATCTCCAAGAACAAATTCAACTTGATTTGCCAGCCGTTGTGAAGGAATATAATTTCAATTAAATTATCTTGAAGATATTCAGAAGCGAAGAAATGCCTGAATCTAAAACAAGTATGCTATCTCAAATACCAGGTCATCTTGCCCAATTCAGGGGACTACCTTTTAATTTCCAAACTTAACCTTGAAGCTCAACCCTCAAGATGCCAGATATTTTTGTCGTTGCATATGAATTACTCTCTCGAAGCTTGAGTTACATAACAAGGTCTGAGCTCCTCTCTCAAGGTCTAAGTTCTTCAAACAGCTTTGAGCCTTTCCTATCAAATTCAATCCTCCCGTAACCATTCTTTAACACTCGAATATACATTATGACAATCTATAAAACAAGTATTTCATTGCATTAACTTAGATATTAAAAAATATAGATTGTGTCAACTTCAAAATCAATTAGGATTTTTCCTAACAAAAATGACGTCATTTTATTTCGAATATGATTTTTCCTAACAAATATGTTTTCTAATTTTTAACTTAAAAAATTAGAAAACAAATCTCCTCTTGGTTCTATTTTTTTTTTCAAATTTTTTCTTTTTTTAAAAATTAATTTAATTAAAAATCAGATTTGGGCCGAAACAATATCATTTTCGTCATAAAGGAGAGAGAAAATATTTTAAAAAGTCACATTAGCATTTTCCACTAACCATATTGGTCGGAGTTAATAGAATGATTCGATTTTATCAATTTAACAAGTTTTATGACTTGATTGCACTTTTTGCAAGTTTTAGAATTCAATTATACTTTTGTGACAAGTTTTAGAACTTTTAGTGAATATAGCTCATTTGTACTACCCCAATCGAGGTTGTCCTAGACTTAGTAATGTCTACACTAAATACTTCGGCATGTGTGTGCACAAAAATAATCTTGTGTGTATGAATTGGTCATTTTATCACAAATTTAGTGAAATGGACTGCATCGTTCGACAGTCCAACGTACAGGTATTATACAATTGATGTATGGAGCTTTTTTGTGAAGGAAAAGAGGCACACTTAACTTTTGTTGATCTTATATATAGGTAAGAAAATGAGGCAAAACTCGAGTATTACATTGTTACTCTCAAAATAAATTTTGATTCAGTATAATCTCCTAACACAAAGAAAGTAAATCTCTTGGTGGCCTATTTAATGTCAGACTATCGTTTATATCACATGATTAAAAATTTAATTTGGTAACCAATTTGCAAATGAGTTTCCTTCCTTAAAAGTATGTACAATTTGACATGTTTGTAGTACTCTTAACCATTCCCAATCCGAGATACAGAGACAGTGACCAAATTGGGAGATGAAGTTGGTTTTTAAAGAAGGGAAATGGCCGCTTATAAGTCCATCTCCATAATAAGTTTGCAAATGCCCAAAGAGATGGCAATTTTGAGACCAAAAGGTACCCCCGAAGACTTTCTTTGAGCGCAAAGCACACTCCTGCAGTTTGCACAAAACCAGCAAACCAATTACATGATTCGTTATTTTTCACACCTGAATTTCCGCTGATGGCTCCGATAGGGTAAAAACTCAAGACTTGGAATTTCTGATCGTGACAGGGTCCACTTTTCGGCCAAAAAGTGTCTTTCAGGTGTCTTTTAAATGACATTTTATTCCACTTGCACTTAGATGGCATTTTCCAATAAGTCATTAACTTTTAGGTTGGCCTTTTTTTTTTTTTTTCAAACCTAAATTTTTTTTAGAATCATAAAAAATACATCAATCTATCCTCACATGCATAGTTAGGCTTTCAATTTTTAATTTTTTATAAAAGCAATCGAGAGTTGACATTTCGGACAAATCAATAACTTTGACCCTTGATTAAAAATTTTGGAAATTCATTGATTTGATTCCTTTTTTTGGTCATTTGATCCGAGGACCATGGAAATATATGATTTCAAGCCCACTTTCGAGATTCCGAGCTCAAACAGGTTGGCCGACGTTCTACCGCAAATTTAGGTGTGTGATTATCCTTTTTTAATAAAATTAAGGATCAAATTTCAATACCATTAGGCCAAGCAGAATCGATTTCAACAACAATTTGGTCACAATTAGGATAATTTGACAAATGAGTGCAATATTGCGAGTCAGGATCAATAAGGTCAGACCAGGTTAAAGAAGTTGGCTTGCCAACAACCAGATCTGGTCTCGGTGGCAACTGAAACCCCTCGCCCCCCGCCGGTGACATCGTGTGAGATGGGGACATTTCCGAAACTATAAAAGTTGAGCAAGGGGCAAAGTTGAAAAAAAGAAATTGTGTTTACACTCCGAAAATATTCGAAGCTTAAAGCAACTCCACACCTATTTTTGAGCTAAAGGTTCTTTAGAAATACAATTGCGTTTTTCAAAGCCCTCAAAAAAAAAAAATGCCAAATGGTTATTTGCATTTGCAAGCAGTTGCCACGTGCATGGAAATGGACTCATCCGACTGCATTTTAGATAGGACTTGCGCCCACAAGGTGGAATTCGCCACTTCCAAATTTACTTTGAGCGTAACAACTATTATTTGAACGCCCGCATCCACCAAAATGGCAGCCAAACACCATTCAACGAATCTTTTACGTAATTTCTTTGAAATTTATATAATTGAACACAATTGGGCTATTTTCCTCCAACTATATCTGCTATTAACAAATTACATGGTATGGACATCACTCACATGCAAGCTTTACCTAATATAATTGGGCTGTGATTTTAATTTCCATCTGCTAACTACTGATCGATGGGTTTTTTGTAAGCTCTGTACCGGATAACCTTACCCACTCAACTCAATTTGGAACACTGACCACCTTGCCGTGCTACCCACTAGGGGTGATTGGTTCACAAGATGTATGATCCTATCCTAGAACCGAGAACCGTCCGTTAGGGACCGGTTCTGTAAAATGCGAACTATGAACCAACTGTTTGTTTCATGGATCCATCCGAGAACCGAACCACCGGTCCGGTCCGGTTCTTGGTTGGATCTTGGTTACGGTTCTAACGTCACCTGCTCATTCCATGAAAAAATTAAGTTGAATACTAATTCCACAAATATGACTTAATAAAGCTATATACGGTAGACTTAGAACTTTCGTTTCTTTTTTTTACCTTGTAAATCAAAATTCTCAGCAACCTAAAGACACGGCTAAGTGACAATTTGCCCACTGCATAGAAAAGAAAGAAATGTGCAATTGAATTGTACAACAAGCGCAACTGAGTGCGAAGAGAGTTGGATTAGGGTGGGGTCTTTTTTCATTTTGCGGGTCTAGGCTCTTTTTTTGGGACGGATGGGTTAAGCATTTAAGAGATAATTTCATTAAAATAATTGGCCCATTTATATTATATAAAAACCGGTTCAGTTGGACCGGTTGGATGATTCCTACCCGAAACCGGGGAACCGAATTGATACTCGCCGATTTTGGAAAATTGGAACCAGAAACCGAACCGTACCCGCCGGTTATGATCCAAAATTAGCCGGTTGTGTTACGGTTCGATTTGGTTTGGTTGGATCGTGGTTTTTTTGCTCACCCCTACTACCCACGCCTTGCGAAGACACCAACCCCAACCTTGTCACAATTGCTGCCATTGCCGATCCCCATACCCGCCGATCTTGCTCATAAATACAAAGGGAACCAAAATATATTATATTATTATTATATTATTATTATTATTATTTCGGTCGGAACATAAGGGACCAAGTAAACTGCGCCATTACTTGGCAGTTTACAAGGGGCAAGCAAAATGAAAGAAGAACTGCAATTGAAATTGATTGCACGATCAAACCACTAAGATGGACATAATGCTTAAGATGAAGTTAACTCACATGTTTTAGATACATACAAGAATCTTGCTGGGTAAATGTGGGTGATTTCTTGTTTGTAACCTATTAAAATATAAATTTAGAAGAAAGTTTCCTCCACTTAGGATGCTTGCTCGGGGAAACAACATGAAAAAATGGTTAGTTTTTTTCTTTATTTGGTGATATGTGATAAAAAAAAATTGGCGTTAAAATGTCATTTAAAATGTGATTTCAATCAATGACTTTATCTGAGTAAAAAAAATTCAAAATTTAAATATTTCTTTATTTTTGTATTATATTATATTTCATATTATTTCATATTTTATTTTATTACTATCTTTATTTTTACATTATTCAAATTTTTACCTTTTATTTTATTTTTTTGCTCCACCGATCACCGAGCCTCGATGACAGTTGGCAGCTAGCCAAATAAGTTTGAGCCTTGCCGACCCACCGAACGTGGCGAGGCTCAACCTCATGTGGCTTATTGCCATCGAGCAGGCAACGGAGCAAAATGAAAAGAAAAATAAGAACATAAAATATTAAAACAACAAAATGCTTCTTTTGGTTGGTAGATATCAAGATGAGTAATTTCAAAAGTATTTTCACATTGCTGGATTTAGGAATTTACCTTCCTAATTTTACGCATGAAATTTTCATTCATTGAAAAGTTTTCTATCGACGAAATCAGGACGAATCAAATGGGTGAAATTCCGAAAACTATTCCTGAAAGACACTCCCACTTACCCTTAAAGACGGAGGAAACAGTGGTCCCAACAATAAGATGTGGGAACATCAACTATGTCCCAACAATTATGATGTGGGAACATTAACTAGCTTGCCATATATAAACACGCTGACTCGGAAATTTTCAACAAGAGAAAAAAAAAAAAAAAATCTCATGGCCCTTCGATTAATCAAGTGATATTCAATTGCCCGGTTTTGGAAATCGTTTTGAAAAAGACACCTATAGATTGATGTTTTACCGACATATATGAGCAATCTCTCGTCGGATCAAACTTTTCGGCCCGTTCCCCTTTTTTTTTTCCTCAACCATGTGGATCAAGCTTCCACGTCGGAGTTCCGTTGGATCATGCTCGAATCTTTGCCCGTCTTTATCGTCCGTTTGAATGTTATCAGATGAAGCTTCAAAGCCCCGAAATTAGGAAAATTACAAAAGAGCCCTAAACATATTAATTATGCACCAATTCATTCTAAACATTTTATGATCATAACATTCAGTCCGTTTGGCTAATTTGACCGGTCAGTGTTAACGTAGATGCCGTCGACGACAAAAGACAATAATATTTTTTGAAATTTTTGAATTAATTGAATTTGAATTTTAATTTTTTCTTTTTTTTTTTCCCTCTAGTTTTCTCTTTTCTTCCTCCAGAGATTGAAGATGACGTTGTCACCGTCCTCCCATCTCTCCCTCGCGATGGCTCCTTCATCTTGGGTAACTCGTATCAGCAAATCGGACAGTCTTGAGCCTGGCTAGTGGCAAGGCTCAACCTCGCTGTCGCCAAGAAAGGGCGGGCTAAGACAACCTCTCTCCTCACCTTGTTAGTCGTGTCCTCCCCATCTCTGCCTCGCGGCTGCTCCTTCATCCTACGGCATCTGTACGGGCACCCTCGCCTTGACCACGCAAGTTCGTGCCTTGCCAGCCATTTGGCGAGGCTCGACCTAATCACCCCACCCTATCGTTGGCCTGCCCACGTCGTATAATTTGCCGGCAAACAGGATCTGGGCTCGGCTAAAGGCTCACCCTTACTAGCGGCCACAAAGGAAACCTTCGTCGGAGACCCCTCACCTCTAGATCAACTTCTTGATCACAAGACAAAACAATTCAAGTGAGATCGTTCATGGTCATCGTCATCTTCACCATCTCTAGGAGGAAGCAAAACAATTTCTTTGAGGAAGAATAACATTAGAGGGGAAAAAATGAAAAAGAAGAAAAAATGAGAAAATATTTAAAATATTTAAAATATTATGTTGACCGGTGTCCACGTCAATGTCGAACGGCTAAAATTGGTTAGATGGACTGAATTGGCAAATTGCAAGAGGTTTAGGACTGAATCAGCAAAAAAAAAAGGCATGATTATAATAGATTTATGACTTTTTCAGTAATTTTTTCCTCGGAAATTTCCGAAAATTAAGCTCCCATTGGACGATTTCACACTCGAATTTCATGTTTTCATTAAGGAGAGCATCAGAGATATACTCGCATCAAGTTGTCAAATTAGAGATCAATCTTAACATGTTTTGATATCAATAAATTTTGCACAAACTGACTTGTCTTATTTCTAGACTCGACCATATTATTTTGGACAAGGATCTTCATCCGTCCTGAAATTTCTTGGCGATCATCGACAATTTGCAAAGCTAATTAAGCTTATTTACAAAAGGATTCTTCAACGTGAAGAAAATCCTGTAAGCCCCCGGAAAGATTTGTCTTCTCTTTGGATCGGTTTGATCAAAGGGTTAATGCCCTCCTAACCAGCTAGACAGGTGGGGTCACCGGTCATTGCGGCCATTGCTCCTCTAAGAACAAATGACCTCCGATGTCGAAGAATCCTGATATGCCCCTGGAGAGGTCCACTTTAATTTGCATTACACCCGCGCCGTCGCCTTCCTTCGCCGGAACGACTCGCCATTCCGAAGCTCTCGATCACCATGTCCTTCACGCAGCCCACATGGTACCTGCCCCCCACCCGCCGTACGACCAGCTCGGGAGCTTGTCTTTAACGACGTAAAACTCCATCATGCGGCACCGCCTGCAGTTCGACTTCATCTCGTGCGACAGTCTGGCTTCTGTGCCATTTACCATGATCGACTCTGGGCGCGCGAGGCACGCCGGGTGGAAATCGTCCCCCCAGGTAGAGTTGTACCCGCAGCCTTGGACAGGTCTGGAGCACGCCGAGCAGAATCCGGCTTTCCCATTCTTCCCCTTCATGTCCGTGTAAAATTTCAAGAGTGATGTTTCATTTGAATCGTGCGGGACATATTCGGAGAGGGGCGCGCGCATTCTTTGTGGATGCGGACGACGCATTGAGGACATCCGTAGCCGGGGCCGAACCCAATCTCCTTGCACGCGGCGCAATAGAAAGGATCTCGTGGCTTCATGGTTTGAGGTCGTGCTCGGGATGAATCCAATGACCGCTGATATTCGCCATCTCCCTTCCTCGCGCGCTTGTTCCTTTAATTTATAGCCAGTGACGCAAATTACCTGACCGCAGCTGATTTGAAAGAAAGAGAAAACGAGAAGGATTATCCCAAAAAAGAAGAATGAAAGAAGGAAGACGATGAAGCAGAAGAAGTAGAAGAGAGAAGTTAGTTTGCATTGTGAAAAACCTTTCGTTCCTCTCCTATAAATCCATCCCACCAAGGAAGTTTCCGACCAAATAAAAGCGAGTGACTCGGTCAAGAGGCTGCCACACATTGGATCAGATCAAGCTCGACACGTCTACCTCACCAAGTTGTCTAGTTTCATGAGTTGACTGTAAAAAGCCTTTCGTTCCTCTCCCCTATACAAATCCATCACACCAAGGAAGTTTCCGACCAAGTAAAAGTGAGTCACTCGGTCAAGAGGCTGCCACACATGGGATCAGATCAGCTCGACATGTCTCCCTCACCAAGTTGTCTAGCTTCATGAGTTGACTGTAAAAAACCTTTCGCTCCTCTCCCCTATACAAGTCCATCACACCAAGGAAGTTTCCGACCAAATAAAAGTGAGTGACTTGGTCAAGAGGCTGCCACACATGGGATCACATCAAGCTCGACACGTCTCCCTCACCAAGTTGTCTAGTTTCGTGAGTTGACTGTAAAAAACCTTTCTTTCCTCTCCCCTATACACATCCATCACACCAAGGAAGTTTCCGACCAAGTAAAAGTGAGTGACTCGGTCAAGATGCTGCCACACATGGGACCACATCAAGCTCGACAGGTCTCCCTCACCAAGTTGCCTAGTTTCATGAGTTGACTGATGATATTCTTCTTCGACCGGTCTTTTCTTGTCGTGTGTGATCTAGACCTCAATGCACTAGGTTTCTTTTTTCTTCTTCGTTTTCTAGCTATTACAGTGATTGTTTCATGTGTTGATTCTTTTCTTGTGTTTTTTTTTCCCTCTCTTTCGTGGTGGTGATGTTGATGATAAAGATTGCTTTCAAAGCTAGATTCTCAGTATTGCAGTACCAAGAACTGTTGTTCTTGGGGTTTCTCTGGATTTAGCAACAATTTTTCTTCCAGTGCACAAAAGTCCGGTCACAAATGCTTGGAGATCAAGCACATTGTTGCAGAGGTTATGCCCGCCACTACCAACCCTTCGCGGCCCCCCCCCCCCCCCCCACACACACACACACACAGACCCAAAAAAAAAAGAAACACACACACACACACACACAAAAAGAAAAAAAAACTCCACTTCTGCGTTGTGCGTTGATTATGGAGGTGGCTGGGAATGGATGTGTACCGAAGAAGAAGATGGTGAAAGCTGGGTGAGAAGAAATAACGTGGGGGAGAAAAGGGGTTTTTTTTTTCAATTAGGATTTTTTTAAAAAATATTTACCAAAATAAGTTTTTTAAAAAATTATTTACCATTTTTGGGTCCCGGCGGCACTAAAAATGCTGGCCAGGCCCCATGCGGCAGTCCAAATGCCATGCGGAGCTCCTTCACATAGAAGCATTTCCTACCTTGACAGACTCATCTTGGATTCCAATGGCATCAAGTATTGCTCCACGCTCCAAAGGAAGTTGTCCATCTCTTTCGCAGATTGATCGCCCTGCTTGGCTTGGTTTCAACACCTCTATCTTCCGCGCCATTTGAATGGGCATTATGCAGTTCGCGATGCTTGATTTGCATGAGACCAACTCAGTCTTGAGTTGTTGGAGCTCCATCTTCAATGTGTCGATCTCGTTGTCTTTTATACGACCTCCAACTTCAAAGCTTCCATCGAGACTTAAAGGCTTCGTCCTTCATCTATAACAGAGCCATGGTTTGTTGATGATGATGGTGAAGTCTAGGTGGAGTATCTTTTCAACATTGCTAATTCGTTCCTTCAGGTCAGCACCTCGCTTGGCTTCATCACAAACATTACGCCACCAAAGTATGGCATTATCAGTTAGGAACATAGAAGCATTTCATATCTTGGCAAACTTGTCTTGGATTCTAACGGCATCAAAGTATTGCTCCATGCTCCAAAGGAAGTTGTACACTTCTTTGGCGGATCGATCGCCCTTGAATGGCTTGGATTTTGACACCTCTATCTTCAGCGCCATTTGAACAGGCATTATGTTGGTGATGCTTGATTTGCACGAGACCAACTCGGTCATGAGTTGTTGGACCTCAATCTTCAATATGTCGATCATGCCTTGGTGGGAGTTTCTTTTATATGACCCCCAACTTCAAAGCTTCCATCGAGGCTTAAAGGGCCTCGTCCTTCATGTATAACAGAGCCATGGTTATGTTGATGATGAAGGTGAAGTCTTGGCAAAGCATCTTTTTGACATTGTTGATTTGCTCCTTCACGTCATCAAAAACGTCAACAAACTCTATCATGGTGACTGGCATTCTAGTGAGCTTCTCATCAATTGCAGATATGGCGTCTGATGAAATGTCCCTCTTTTGGGACTTGGATCTCCCATGAGTCACCCTTGCGAGACCTTCTCGTAGGGAATTCATCACCCATGGCAACATGATTCAAGCAAGCGATCCTCGGAAAGGCTTAGTTTAAGAGCTCCAACGATCCAAGAAGCCTAAGTTACTGCAAGGTTCAATCCTCAAAAGTCGGTGCGTGACAAATGGTATCAGAGTGAGGAGAGAAAATCATTCGTGAAATCAAGGAGCACAACAATTGATCGAAAGAGAGAAACTATGGGAGAGAATGCTTGCATTACTCAAATGAAGTGGATGATACAAATGAAGGAGATGACTCCTCTATTTATACTAGAGGATATCTGTTACAACCGTTAATTTACTACACGATCTAATGATAGATGATATCAATTCTTGTCTAGTCGATTCGGTGGTGGAGATTCACTTGATCTAACGGTGGAGGATCGTGATCGTCCTCACATTAATCCAACAGTGGAAATTAGCCGCATTCGATGGTTGAGATCCTTAATCCTTGTCACCCAAATCCGGTGGTATAGATCGAGTCCCTTTACGACCTAATAATGGCTTCGATGAACTCCCCTTGGATTGATGATGTGGTACTCTTCTTTGATCCGTGACACACGCTCGTTGTGCTTTAAAGTGGCGTTTGTATGCATCCACTCCCTTGCTTGCAAGTTGTAACTGTGTGTAAGGGTGTCTCTGCGCAGGCGTATACAGAAGTTGTGCAGTCCTAGTCTCATGAAGCACTTGACCCTCACTTTAGGCAGAATGTTACGTATGCTTAGAATTGCTTTGATAGCTTTATATATATATATATATATATATATATATATATATATATATATATATATATTGATTTCCCACTACACTAAAAGGATACAATGACGCTGACTAATCTCAAATTCAGATGAGACAAAATCTGAGACTAGATATGTGTTCGCCTTGGTGGAGATACAAAAGTTTGAAATTCAACCAAACAAAATTGTAGGGGAATGACAATCCTATTAGAACAAAAGTTGACTGGGTTGCAACAGATGATTTTGATGATGTGATTATTGCAGCCATTTCCTAAGCTAATATTGTGGACAATGTGAAAACTTAGGTGGTAGACTCAAGTGCTACCAAGCATATATGTGAAAACATAATGCTTAATCCTTCTACATTCTAGTAGACAAAAAGTCACCAAAAGTATCAAAATTTGTGTACGACACTTACTCTAGTGCTAAAAACTTTTAGCCAGCTCACTTTAATGCCAAATCGAAGATATGCTGGCCAAATTGATTTTGTTGCATTTATAATTGAATTTTTAATATGACATGACATATTTTTTTAAAATTTCAATCCAAGTGGACTTCTAAATTTATTAAAAAAATACAATTTAAATTTAGAATATTTTGAAAAATAAATTTAAAAATACAATTTTATTTAAATTAATTTAAGCTAATTTTTTTAGAAAAAGGTAGAGAACAAGGCACAAGGGTTTGCACAGCCCTCGCTGCCGCCAGCCCACAATTGTCGATGAGGGAGGGAGATGGCTAGTGACCCCTATCAATCATAGATGAGGGTCACGGCCCTTACCCCAATCAAGTCGAGGGACAACAACCAATAGTAGCCCTTTGTCAAACCAAGTCGAGGGACAACGACCCTCACTCGATCTTGGGGAAGGCCACGACCTTCGTCCAAATCTAAGTAAGGGCCTGCAGGCCCTCACCTGCGACTATCGACAGCCACTAGCAACTGGCTGGGGCTCAATGACGGAGAGGCTCTTTTTGAACTTCTAGCTTTATTATTTTTATCTAACTAAGTTGTATTTTTTAATATTTTATAAATTTTTCGCTTTTTTTTTTCCTGACTAGACCTTCGGCAAGACATGTCGGCTTCTAATAGTAATAAAAATGCAATGTCGAATTTCTAGCCAAACACATCAGAGTTGGCACTTAAGTGATTATTCTTTAAAAAAAATGGCACTTAAATAATCAAACAAAAAGTTTTGATGTTTCTGGTGTCCTGTTACCAATTCTAGTAGGGTAAAGAGAAAAATACATTTATCTTAGTGATTTGAGAACTTCTCAAGTTCTTGGGAAAGGGAAAATGCTTCTCAAACCCACATTAGAAAATGAGGATGAGTAATTGAGAAACTTCTTAGCATATTTCCTTTGGGAATGAAACAGACACCTTACATGCCTAGGCATTTTGATTAACTAGTGGAAATAGAAATTGCAAAGTGACAATAGTCATTACAAAGAATGAAACTTTCAATGGTTAAAAGAGACACATCCAATTAAGACATGATGTGGTACAACAATTGTTTAAAGATGCCGTCGATTATGTAAAGTTAGAAGTGATTTTAGTCTATCCTCTTACTATTCATCGAGGGGAATGTGACTTAAGCCAGTTGAAAAAATCAACAACGATGGTAACCAATATGATTAGTGATCCCATGAATTAAGTTCATGTGGGTAATAATAAGTCATTTATTGATCTAATAATGCACTATTGAAAAATTATTGCCTCTTTTAAGGTGAAAATAGTGCAACATGTAATGAAAAAGAGGTTGAGATAAGCTCTTAATGAATTCCATATCTATCATCAGTGGTATATTAATATGTAGAATACACATGATGGAATCACCTCTATAAGTGTGGAGTGAGGCTGCTCCTACGAGAATTTTTAGTGCTTATGATAAACCAAGCACATGCACGTCCTATTCATGGAAAATGCGTTGAACAACAAATCTTGTGGGAGTGTAATGTGATTGATGAAAATTATAATTCACAAAAGAAATTATTGGTTCATAGAAATTTCAAACTTTACCAATATTTTGTGAATTATATTTCATTCCTTATAGGGCTAGTTCATAGCCTAATAAGCACCATTTCCAATGCATTACGCTTCAATAACCCAATAATTTTCTTTCTTTTCTTTTAAAAACCTTTTGAAATATGTGGTGGTTTGTTGGATATTTCAACAGTTTTGAAATATTTGATGGTAGTGGCTTTGGTAGTAATTATGACTGCCATAAAAGCAATCACTTTATGATGGTTTTACAACGATTGTATAACTACTTTTAATGGTTTTGTAGCGTTTGATTTATTCTTAATAAACCTTCCGTTATTTTACAATGATTTTATAACGTTTTCTTGATAGCTTTGATTGAGTATGAAATAAAACTTTAGAAGACTATGTTGTACGATACACCGAATTAGAAAGAGAATCCTTTCCTTCACATATCTTTCATTCACTTGTTGGGTTATACACATGAAATTGTTCATGTTCCTTATTATTCTATGCGGAATAAAGAAGAAGGTCAGTTGTATCTTGAAAGGATAGCCGCTAAAGTCTATCGCACAATTTCGTACTCCAAGAGATAGAATTACCCTTAAAAATAGTGCTTGCACGTATCAGTTAGTTTGATCTTATTTTTTTTTTCTTCTTATTCTATAGATTTTCAATAATTCTGATTTTTCATATTATCCCATAATTTTTTTTAACATATGATTGAATAAAGAAAGAATGGACAAGCAAAAGAAAAAGGCCTCGCTCCAATTCTGGTGGTTTTGGTTCCGTTCTGCAAGGAGGAAAGAGCATGTTCCATGCTAACTAGAACGGACAAAATTAGAGGGACTGCGCCCGGCCAAGCGATACTCAAAATCAAAATATAGAAGGCCTCCATTTGATAGTGAAGGCCAATGTTCCTACAAATCAAGAGGCAAAACACCTCATTTGAGTGGACAAGGGCGGCCTAGCATGAAAAAACCAAGAGACAAAAGGCCTCATTTGACTTTGACTTCCGATCGGCCAAGCATGCCCCAAGGGATAAAGACCTAGACTCGAGCTTAATAGTGGGCGGCCAAGCATGGAGAAAACTAAAGGATAAAGCCTCCGTTTGAATCGACTAAATTTTGGATATCAATATATATATATATATAAATATATTTATATATCTCTGTCTCTGTGTGTGTGTTAGGTAAAGCGGAGGCATGCCGTTTGAGTTAGCTGCGTGAGACTCATAAAATGGGTTAAAACTAGGTCATTGCGGTTAGTGGTTTTAAGGCCTAATTTATTAGGGCGTAATACCCAAAAAAAATCTAATTCATCATTTATCTCAATTATATCAAAAAAAAAATTTCTTGTCTTATAATGAATCCTTAACTTTTACTTTTGTCTCAATTCCATTGGCCTAATACCCAAAAAACCTTAAACTTTAACATCTATCCCAATTATATCAAAAAATGTCCCATAAAAAGCCTCAAACTTTTACTTTTGTCTCAATTCTATCACCGTCAACCCTCCATCTATAATCACCATTAGTTAACCCCACGTTACTCGAATTTTCTCGCCAAATTTACCAATGAATCTTCGAATCCGAAAACAATATATTTGGGGACGACGATATTTGAAATCGTTCGTTCAAATAATCAAATCTCTATATCTTGCCATTTTTTGGGCTATGAGTACCGAGGAGGATTAGAAACGCACTATCTTGAATAACTCTATATCTCCCACCAATGTGTAGAGTAAAGCAAACATAAGAGAAGTTTGGGTTTCTTTTTTTTTTTTTTATATCAGCTTTGTTAAGGTGTAATTCATTAACGACAAAAAATGCCACGTAGGATTAACTAAGTGTAACTATGAACGGAAAGCTAACAGCAGTAAAATTGAAACACAAGTAAAAGTTTGGGGTTTTTTATGAGATTAAAAAAGGGGATATAACTGGGACAGATGCTAAAGTTGAGATTTTTTTTATCAAGCCATAGAATTGGAGAAAAATAAAATTGAAGGTTTTTTATGAGAGCAAAAAAAGTTTTGTATGTAATTAAGACATATATTAAAGTTGTTTTTTTTGGGGGGGGGGGGGGATTGGGCCCAATTTATTAGTGGGTTAAAAATGGGTCTATGACAAAACCATTTTTAGTAGGGCTCTATTTTGATAAAATACATTCAAACTCATTGTAATGCATATTCTACCCATTCCATCAAATACGAGTCACAAAATGGGTTTTCTGGTTGATTAAGTTATTTTCCCACTCCAAACACCAAAAAACGGAAAAAAAAAAATGTGTTCCAGTCAACTATTTTCATCCAACAAACGGACCCTAATATGTCATTAGACCTTAGGTCTCAATCCGTGAAAACAGAAGTTGGTCCCAACCAATTCCTCCCATAATCATGTCAAGCAGATTAACACGAACAAGTTTAAGATGAATGTAAGATCACTAACCTCGCAAGGGATTCGACTTGAGTTCTCAATTCATGTGGGAAAAACTTCAGACGAGAGCCTCCACTGACGAACCAAATCTCGCCACTTTATGTGAGAAAGCAGCCTCCCTCAAGTCCATTTTGCAGAATTAGCAGAAAGATGAACAATCATCAAGAGAGCAATGGGAAGTACAGAAACACAGTCGAACACTTAGAAATGGGCACAACAAAGCAAGATTGCGGAATGGCCGATTTAGCGAAATCGTTATTTGGCTCTTGGTCTAGGAGGAAACTATTATAGCTAAACCATCTCTTCTAAGTATCAAGATAGGAGCTTTTCCTTTATTCCTCCTTGGGTTGCTTCTTCTTGGCCTCCTCAATGCTCTCCAGTGGAGGCAACGTCTGCAAAACCAGTCAAGACCGTTAAATACAATATTCACAGACATAATAGACCCTGCCAATCGCAAAAGCCCGTCAGGCATTGCATCAAACAGCTGGTGGTCAGAGAGGGACGGATATACCAGATCGGGCTTGAAGATGTTGTGGACAACGGAGGCGCCAGCAAGGAGGGAGGCGACCGACGACGACGCACGACCAGGCTAGCGACGAGTGCCGGTGGGCTGCCTCGCGCCCCCAAATCTCTGATTCATCCTCTTCTTCAACTCCACCGCCGTGCTGCTAAGCTGATCTCGTATGCCAACAAATCCGCTTGCTCAGCTTCTTCTCAGTTGGGTAATTACGCCCAACGTCTCATGCAGTAAATATCTGAATTGGGGGTGGAGGAATGCAATCGAATCCACGAAATAAGGCCCGAATTTCTTGGCTCGAACACTGAATACTGAAAAGTCGCGCTTCAGTTAGCTTTTGGGGATCGACCAAAACCAACCGTACAGCGCACGGTGCACTCACTGTTTTCACCGTTGGATTAAATTCCAAGGGATCTTACTCGCACGGCGGATCTTAATTTAGATTCCCTTTATTCACAAAAATATAAATAAAAAAAATAATGAAACAAACGAATCCAACTGTGAAGATCTATGGAGGCACAATACACGCAAACAATCATATAGGAACTTGCGTTACAGGGATTAAGGGTTCAAATCTCATACTTCCAAGGAAAACATACTACGAGAGCACTAAACCAATAAAAACTCAGAACACTATAACTATAACGCGTTCCATCAAGCGCTTTAAGAACAATAGTTATGTTGATAAGCCTTAAAGGATAATAGAGATGTTACGATGATTGAAATCACAATTTTAGAGGTATTAAGAGAACTAAAATTAGTGGAGATTATATGTGACATTCTGAAATTCGACCCATTTTTGGGATTTGTAATATTGAATGGATTTATTTCAACAATATACTCTAGCTAAATCTTGCTCAGGCCTGATCACTCTAAGATGACTAACTAGAAGGGAGAGGCTGCATAGGAATTTAAGTACGTAGACCTAACTATAAGTCGATATATGTAGCTCCTTAAAGCCGTCCGCTAGTTTGAGTATTTACTAAAGTTGTTATTGATTGGATTTGGCCACGAAACGATTCCGAACTTGGACAATCGAATTCTCACGAATATCGCAGTTATGATTTGACGTCGCCACGATTGGTCAGCTTTTGGCCATTCATTCTGGAGTTAAGAAATTAATTCGGTAGGTTGAAATTAAACCGATTTGCTCCTGATTTACGATAGACTCCCTAGATTGTCAGTCATAGCATTTGTGGTCTCGAGAGCATGTTAGTCTAGAGCAAAGCTTCGTCTAAGTTTGTTCGTGCTCGAGCCGATTAGTGCATTTTGCACGAATTTCGAGAAATGTCTCGTTGGTTGTCCCATCGATCGCGTCTCCATCAATCTCTCATGTCACGTCATCAAACCATCATGTCAAATTCATCAACCTCGTCGATCCATCAATGTCACTTAACTAGCCTCATTAACTCCTATTAACTCTAGTCATTCATGAATAGTGATCCTTTGTCTCCTTACACATGAAGTTCAAGAAACATTCCCATTCTCTCTCCCCCATCTCATTCAGCCGCCCCTCCCCCCCTTCTCTCTCTCTCTCTCTCTCTCTTCTCTCTCTCTCTCTCTCTCTCTCTCTCTCTCTCTCTCTCTCTCCCTCTTCTTTCTCTCCGTTTTCCCCGTTTTTCTATGCGTGCTCGGGAAGAATCAATCCATTTGAGCTCATCCGAAGGGCAAATCGAGCCTGTTTTCTCCTATGCGATCGCAAGATCATGGCTTCAAGGATCTGAAGGTAGATCATTAAAAAGTTGTTATATTTTTGTGGATTGAAGCTGGACGGAGGCTGGTCGTGGAGATCTAGTGGGTTTGCTTCAATTCAGCTTCGCTGCTCCCTCGCCGGACCGCCGCCGTTATCCTGAATCTTCATTATCGTCCGAGCTTTGTCTAGGTAAGCGTAGCTCCTAAGCTTTGAGTAGGTTAACGTACATGCCCTAGCTAGACTCTAGGATGAGTTTTAGGTGCGGTTTAAATCGGATTTTCGTTGGGATTAAGGCGCGATTAATTGTGGTTGCTATTTGGGGTGTCGTCATTACTGTTCATCGTCGATTATTCACTATTACAAGAGCCGTAGGGCTGTCCTTCAGGGTCGATACAATACTTTGAGGTAGAGTTGATGTAGTGCGAGTTCTAGACTGAAAATTGCGAAATGCTAGGCTTGATACGTCGCCAAAGCGGCACATTCACGATCCTGAAGTACATTTACGGGGAATTCTACTATTCATAGGGTGGCCATGTAGGTTTGTGATGTGATCGGC
>JAGVVM010006105.1:0-20361 GCA_019149425.1 Psidium friedrichsthalianum
ATGGCTACAAAATGATCTCTATTTTACGCTCGATGATAATGTTGTTCATGAAATTTTTAATTTCTTTTATGTGGTCTCGTGACTTTAGCTTAATTTGCAATGTCTCTGAACTTCCAATTTGTCAAAAGCAAATTGTGTCCCTCAAAAAAACTTTTTGTAAAACCGTATCAAGCTGTGCTATTCTCAACTAGTGTAATAAACTTATGTCGTCCTCCCATTTTCTAAATTTCAGGGGCCTATTGAACTTTGTTTTAATATTTCTAAGACATTAAATATTTACACCTGCTAAAGAGTGTGTATGTCCAATATCAGGACCACATTGAATAAATTAAATTCAGAATACATATTGCCTATTAAGTTTCAGGGCCAGGTGTAAATAATTAAAATTCATAAATCACTTATTTTGAGCTAAATTTCATGTATTTTTGTGCTATTTTCCTTCAGTAACTAGAATCACTATTGTGGTACTCAGTCATTATAATTTGTGTTAAGCTGGAAGATATATCATTTGGGTCCATGAATGTTGTGGTTGAATATGGTTCTTCTTCTAGGTTATATATATTTATTTCATTAGGGTGCATCAAAGTTAATCTTCGATAAGTCGACACCATTCTGGGATTGGGAAACCTTGGCCAGCCGTTGCTAACTTCATTTAAAGATATCGTTTTTATTCTTCGTTTATTGTTAATTTTGAATTCATTGGATAGTTATCAGGTCATGTTATAGGCTATCTCGACAGTTGTTTTTGGGTTAGACTGTTGACAGTTGTTAATTATTCTTTATATTGTATATCAACTTTCAAGCTTATGTAACAATCAATACTTAGAAACTGCAAAAGTTCTCTTAACCGCCGCCTAAGTGCTTATTGATTGAGATTGCATTTCTAAGCGACTTTTGCTAACTTCTGCGTTGAAATTATTATATCATTTCTTTGCTCTCTTCTCTCATTTGGCCAATCAATGCCGTTAGAAACTCAAACTAATTATTGGGTAGAGGGAGTACTATATGACTATAAAGAGCATATAGGACGTTCTCAAGTGTCTGTGTTGGAGTACCACAACAATAACTTCAAAACCCCGTCTCCACGTGCAAGCCGGATTACAACAACTTTAACCCCCCCTCTCACGTGCCGAGCCATTACGAGTGTCACGTGGAATTGACTACCGGTGGATGAGCCCACATATGCAGAAAGGAATACCTGGCTCTGATACGCCATGTAGAAAGTCAACCTACAACTTAAGTATAGCTTGGATAGTGGTAAGTGTAATTACTGACTAACAGCCATATAAGACCGTTCTCAAGCGATATGGAACAACAACACAACTTACAAGCACCCCGTCTCACATGCAGCCGGATTAACAACAACTATCAACAAATGCATTTGAACGTTTTTGGTAGGCAATTATAATCGTCTAGAAGCAATTTATTATTTACTATAGCGACCATTGTTACGATATAAAGATATAATATATACATTAAAATAAGATAATTAGAATTTAATATAAAATTTAATATATCATTAATCTATAATAATGTAAACTATCGTATTGTAAAGTAATATAATATAACATATAAACCTCGCTTCTACTAATACTAACGAATTCTTCTCCTAATACTAATCTCTCTCATTCCTCTTTTCCCTCTCGTATTTCATAACACCTCCGTGATCACCTTCTTGCTCCATATCGCAACCTCCCGTCTATAATCAGCTTCACTTACTTCTCATCAAGCTTCTATATATTGTCCATCTCCTCTCTCCGATCTCATCCTCTCACGATGTTTCTCCTCTCCTCTCCTACTCTATACCTCTCCCCTCCCCTCTCTTCTCCTCTATCCTCTTTCCTCACCTCTTTCCCTCCGTTGCTCCCCTCCCTCCTCTCCTCTCCTCTAATCCCTCTTCTGTCTCTCTTTCAGCCATACCTAACACTAGCTCCTCTTAACGCCCATATCCTCTCACGTTCCCACTCTTATTTTCCGTTCCCCTCTTCTAATCTTCTACACCGCCTCCTCGTTCCTAACCCTAGCACTTCCTCGCTCTCTTACATCTCCTATTCCTTTCCTCACTTTCCCTCCACATCTAAACATCTTTCCTCTCTCTCCCTTCCCCTCTCCCCTCTCTGTCCTCTCCTTCCTCTTCCCTCTCCACTGCTCCTACATCTCATTCGGTCATCATCCCTCTCGTGTTCCTTCTCGGCATTCTCTCCTTACGGATCCACTCTTTTCTCTCCTCTCATTCTTCTTCTTTTGCTCTCCCCTCCCCTGAATGTCTCACTGCTGGGGTCCTCTCCTTTTTCCTACGCTATGCTTCTCCTCTCCTCCCTCTCGTCTTCTCATCTCCTCCCCTACCTATTCGCTCTACACTTAACACACATTCTCCTCTTCTCTTCTCTCAATACGTCTTCCCATCTACCTTCTCCCCTTCCTCTTCTCTTCCCTTCCTTTATTCCTCTACTATCACTCTCCCATTCCTCCCTCTCGTTCCCTCTCTCTCCCGTCTCCTCATTCTGAACTTCCCCCTCCCTTCCCCACGTAGCGTCTCTCCTCCTCTCTATCCCTTCCTCCTACTCCCTGCTCTCTCTTCATCTCTTTCTCTCCTTCCTTCTCCTCCTCTCGTATCTCTTCTCCCCTCTTTCTTCTCCCACACTTCTCCTCCCTCCTCCGTCTCACTGTGCTCTCTCTCTCTCCTCCATCTCCTCCCGCTCCTTCTCGTTTTCCTCTTCCTTTCTTTCTCACTCTGCTCTCCTTTCTCCGTCTTTCCTCTCCCTCTCCCCTTCTTCTCCGATCTCCTCTCTACTCCACTTCTCTCCCTTCTCCTTCTTCCTTCATCCCCTCTTCTTTCCTTTCTTCCTCTCATCCTCTCCCTCCCTTCTCCTCGTTCGTCTCTCTCCTCCTCTCTTTCCTTTCTCCTCTCTCTCCTCCTCCTCCCCTCTTCCCCTCTCTTCCTCCTCCTTCTTCGTTCTTCTCCACCTCCTCTTCCCTCCCTTTCTCCTCCACGGCGTATTCTCTTTATTCTTGCCCTCTCCTATCTTCTCTCCTCACCATCCCCTCTTCCCTTCTCTCTCTCCTTTCTTCCCTCTTCCCTTACTCCCCTCTCTCCTCCATCCTCCGTCCCGCTCCCTTCTCGTCTTCCTCTTCTCCCCCCTCTTTTCTTCCATCCCTCCTCCTCCTGTCCCCCTTCCCTCCCCCCTTTCTTATCTACCCCCTCTTCTCCTCCTTTCCCCCGGCTCTCACTCCTCCTCTCTCCTCCCTCTACTACCTCCCGCCCCATCTCCTTCTCCTCCCTTCTCCTCCCTCCCTCGTCTCTCTCCTCCTTTTCCTCCCTCCTCTTTCCTTTTCTCCCATCTCCTCTTTATTCTCTCTCCCCTCTTCCTCCCTCTTCCCCCCCCTCCTCTCCTCATTCATCTCTCTTCACTCTCTTAGTACTCTTCCCATCGATCTCCCTTCTTCTTCCTCTCCCTCCCTCTCTCTGATCTCCTACTCATTCCTCCTCTCTCCCTTCTCCCTCCACTCCTCCTCTCTCTTCCTCTTTCCCTCTCTCTCTCTTTCTCTCCCCCCCTTCCCTCCCCCCTTCTCTTTCTTTAGTATCCTCTATACTCTCCCCCTCCTCGCTCCCGTCCCCCCTCCCGCTCCACTCTCTCGATCTTCTTTTTACTTTCTCTTATTTCTTTCCTCCTCCATTCTCCTCTCCTTCCTTCTCCCTGCCTCTCTTCTCTTCTCTTCTCTCTTCATCCTTCTCCATCCCTCGCCCTTGTCTCCTCTCTATTCTACTCTATCCTCTATCCTATCACACTTCTATCGCCCTTCTCTGGCCTCTTTCTCCTCATCATCTCCCTTATCCCTCCTCTTATCTACTTTCCCTTTCTCCTCCCTTCCCTTCTCCTCTCTCCCTCTCTCTTTCACCTTCACCCGTCTCTTCCCCTTCCGCTCCCTCCTCTTTCTCTCTTCCTCTCTCTCCCTCTCGTTCTCTCTCCCTTCCTTCTCCCTTCTCTCTCTCCTCTCTTTCTCTTTTCTCCCTCTCCACTCTCGCTCCCTCTCTCCTCTCATCCTCGCTATCGCTCCTCTTTCTCCCTCCTATTCCTATCCTCTCTTATCCTCCTCCCCTCCCCCTGACACTCACACTCTCAATTCCTCTCCTCTCCCTCCAATCTCTATCCCAGTCTCTCTTACCTCCTCCTTCTTCTTCTCCTCTGCTCCTTTTCTTCTCTCATCCCCCCTCCTCCCTCTCATGCCTCTCTCTCTCTCTCCTTCTCCTCCTCCGCTCCTCTTACTTTCCTCCCTCTCTTTCTCTCCTCTCCCTCCCACCCTCCCTCTCCTCTCTACCCCCCCCTCTCTTCTCTTCCCTTCCTCTTCTCTACTCTACTCTGTTTCCTTTCTCTTTTCTCCCGTTCCTCCTTCTCTCCCTCTCCCCTCCTCCCTCTATCCTTATCCCTCCTCCTCCTCCCTTCCCTCCCTCCTCTCTCCTCCATCTCTGCCTACTATACCTCCTCTCTCATTCATTCCATCTCTGTCTTCGTTCGTTCTTTCCTTCTCTCTACTTCTTCCTCCCTCTCTTTCCTCCTATTCCCCCTCTTCCTCTCTTCCCGCGCGCCTCTTTCCTTCCTTCTTCCCCTCCCTTCCCCTCTCTCTCTTACTCCCTCTCTCCTCCTCTCCTCTCACCCTCTCTCTCCTCTTCCTCTTCCTCCCTCCTCTTCCCCTCATCTCTCCCCTCCTCCTCCTCTCCTCTCTTTCTTCTCTTCCTCCTCCCCTCCTCTTCTCACCCTCTCTCTTTCCTCTCTCCGCCCTCCTCATCCTCTCTTCTCTCTCTCTGTCTCCTCCTCTCCTCTTTCTCCCCTCTCTACTCCTTTTTCTTTCTCCTCCCCTCTTCCATCCTCTCTTTCCTCCCCTCCTCCTCACGCTCTTCTGTTCCTACTTCTCTCTCTCCTCTCCCTCACTCTCTCCTCTCCCGTTTTCTATCTCCTCCTTCTCATCCCTCTTCCTCCTTCCCTCTTCTTCCCCTTCTCCCTCTCCTACTCTCCTATCTCTTTCGCCCCAATCCTACTCTTCCTCCCTACCTCTCCCTCCATGCTCACTCCTCATCCCTTTCTTTTCTCTCCTCCATCCCACTTGATCCCTTCGCTCTTCTCCTTCTCTCTATTCTCTTCTCTCTTTCTTCTTGGTCCTACTTTCTCCTTCCATCCTCTTTCTCTTCTCCCCTCCTTTACTCCTCCACCCCCCCCCCCACCCCTCATATCCTTCCTATCTCCTATTCCATTTCTTCCCCCCCCTCCTCCTCTACTTGCTCTCCCTCCATTCTCTTTCTCTCTCCATCCCCTTCCTCTCTCTTCCTCTTCCCCCCCATTCTCTCCCTCTCCGGCTTCCTTCTCTCACTCTCCTCTCTCCTTCTCCCTCTTCCGCTCCTCTTCCTCCTATTCTCTCTTCACTCTCTCTTACTCATCTCCTCTAATCCATTCTTCTTCATTCCCTTTCCTTCCTTCTTATTCCTCTTCTCTCTCTCCTTACTTCTCCTCTCCGTTTCTTCGCGCTCCTCACTCTCTCTCTATCCTCCATTCCTCCTCCTCCTCCCTCCTCCTTCCCCCCCCTCTCTTCACATCTCGCTTCCACCTCCTCTCCTCCTTCTCTCTTTCCTTCTTTCCTCTCCTCCTCTCTTCCTTCTCCTCTTCCTCTCTCCTCTCCCTCTCTCTTCTTCACTTCTTCCTTCCTTCCCTCTCTCTCTCTCTCTCCCATCTCCTCTCTCCTCCTCTCCCCATCCCCCCTTTTACTCTTCCTCCCTTCTTCCCTCCTCCCTCTCCACTCCCTCTTCCCCTCTATCCTCTCCTCTCTTCTTTTCGTCTCCTCTCTCTCCGCTCTCCCTCCCTTCCCTCCTCTTTCTCCTCTCTCATCTCTCCATCTTTCCCCCTTCACTCCTCTCCTCTCTCCTCAGATCCGTACTCTCTCGTTCTTCTCTCCTCCTCCTGGGTCCCTCCTCTTCTTCTCTCTTCCTCTCCCTTCCCTATTTCATCCCTCTCTCTCTTCTCTTTCACCCTCCTCTCTCTCGCGTCCTCCTCTCCTCCCCGCCTTCTCCCCTTCTCCCCTCTCCTCTCTATCTATCATACCCTCCCCTTTCTCCTCTCTCCCTCTCCAACTCTCCTTCTCCCTCTCCCTTTCCTTACGCTCTCATTCTCCTCTCATCCCTTCCCTCTCTTCTTTTTTTCTTCTATCTCTTCCTCTCCTCCCCTGTGTCTCCTCACTCTCTCTGCTCTCTTCTCTCTTTTCTTTATCTTAATTCTCTCCCTCTCCCCCTCCTCTCTCTCCCCCCTCCCTCTCCTCTCTCCTGCTCTCTCTCCCCTCCCTCTCTCCCCCTTCCTCTTCTCTCCCTCACCCCCCCCCCCCCTCTCATCTCCCCTCCTCTCTCTCTCCTCTCTTTCTCTTGCTCTTCCTCCTTATACTTCCTTCTCTTCCCTCTCCTCCTGTCTCTCTCCTCCTATACCTCTTTCTCCTCTCCCTCCCTCCTCCTCCTTTCCTCTCCCTCTTCCTTCCCCCTCTCTCCCTCTCCATCTCTCCCCTCCCTCCTTCCCGCTCTCCATTCCCCTTCCTATCTTCTTCTCATTTCCCTATCCCTCCTCCTTCTTTCATCTTCTCGTGATCTCCATCCTTCCTCATCTCCTCTTCATACTTCTCCAAAAAGAGGTCTTCCTCCTCTCCCTCTCTCCTTCACCTCCCCTCCCTCTCTCGCCTCCCCTCCCCCCCTCTCCCTCACCTCCTCCTCTCTTTCTCCTTCCCTCCCCTCTCCTACCTATCCCTACGGCCTTCCTCCTCCCTTCTCCCCTCTACCTCGCGGCTCTCTGGCTCCCTCTTCTCCCCTTTCTCTTCCCCCTCTTCTCCCCTTCCTATCCTTCTCTCCTCTCTCTCCTCTCCTCCATCTCGTCTCCTCCTTCTCTCCCCATCTCTCTCTCTCTCTCACCTCTCCCCCGTCCTTTTTTCCTCTTTTTCCTCTCTCTTTTGGTCTCTTGTTCCTCTCTTTCTCTCTTCTCCCTCTTTCTCTCTCATCGCCCTCTCTCCATCCTCATCTCCCCTCTTCTCGCTACTCTTCTCTCCTCCTCTCTCCGCCTCCACTCCTCCTCTCTTCTCTCCCCCTCCCTCCTCTTCTTCTCCTCTCCTCTCTTCTCCGTCCTTCCTCCTCTTCTTCTCTCTTCCTTACTTTTCTCTCTCTCTCTCTTCCCTCTCCCCTCCTCTCTCTCCTCCATCTCCCTTTCTCTTCTCTCTCCTTGCTTCTTATCTTCTTCTCCTCTTCATCCTCGCTTTTTCTCTCTTCTCTTCTCCTCTTTCTTCATCTCCTTCCTCTCTCCCGTCTCCTCTCCTCTCTTTTCTCTTCCCTCCCTCCATCTCTCTCCTCTTTTCTTCTTCTCCTCTCTCCTTCATCTTGTCCTCTCATCCTCCCCTCTCCCATTTCTTATCCTTCCTTCCTTCCTCTTCCTTTTCTCATCTCCTCCCTATCCTCCTCGGTTTTCCACTCTTTCCTCTCTCTCCTCTCCTCTCCCATTGCTCTCCTTTCTCGCCTCTCTCCTCTCTCCCCTCTCCCTCTCTCCTCTCTCCATACCTCTTCCTCCCTCTTCCTCCTTCTCACCTCTCCTCTCTCCTTTCCTCCCCTATTCCATCTTCACTCTCCTCTTCTCCTCTTTTCTCCTCCTCTTTCCTCCTTCTCTTTTCCTCCTCCCTCTTCCCTCCTGTCTCCCTCTCTCTCCCTATTCCTCTTTCTCTCTCTCTCTCGTCTCTTATGTCATCGTGTCCCCGGTGCCCTCGTGGGCTTGCTCTCCCAGCCCCCTCGTTGCTGTTTTGGGCTCGTCCTGCGCCTTGCTGGTTGCCTCACGCCATGCCTCCCTTCCTTATTTTTCCTCCCCCCCCCCCGCCGTCCTCCTACCCCCCCCCGGCAGCCGCCGCCCTCCCGCCTGGCTCCTTTTCCCCCCCCTCTCTCCCTGCCCCGCCGGTCGTGGCCTCAATCCCTTCGTCTTCCTGTCGCCCCGGTCTCCCCCTCCTCGCGCCACCCGCTTCCGGGTCGCCTTCTCTTATTTCCGCCCCTTCTCCCTCCGTCTCTCGCTTATGTCCCTTCCGTCCCTCCCTTTTTTCTCTCCCTCCACGCCATAATTATTTTACATTTTGTGTCTTTCAGTCCATACGATTAATTTTGGTTGAAAATAGCTGACGTGACGCGGCAAGTGCTAACCTGGACAATTTTTAAGGAATATTTTATATACTTTAATTTTTAAAAATATTTTTCTTTTCTTTCTCTTTCTTTTAATATATATAAATTAAAATATTATTAAAAATTGGTTGTATGGACTGAATAAACACAAATATAAAAGGATTATGACTCAATTGGTAGAAAAAGAAATTTAGAACTAAATTGATACAATTGCAATATGTTTAGGGCTCTTTTGGTAATTTTCCTCCGGATTAAGACTCATATTAAAACTAATAGCTTTTTTAGAATATGCATTTGCAATCTTCTAAGCTTGCGGATGAATGTTCGTTATATTTGTAGTTAACTCATCTAGTGTCCTCAAGACACCCTCAATTAGTGAAAACCCTTAGACCCAATAGCAACAATTTGTATCGTGTCACTATATTCATATGGGTTCATTCAACTCAACTAGAGAAATTTCCCAATCAATACAAAATCCATTATATGGATGCTAATTTAGTCCTAAACTTTTGAACTTCAATAATTTAATCTTAAACCTTTGTTCGAAATTTCAATATAGTCATTCTCGTCAATTTTCATCTAGAATCGCTAATGTGAAAGTTAATAGATTTTTGATGTATAATGGGTGGAAGTGGGTCGATTCTTACCGGGCCCGATCTAAAGTCTCTGTCGTGTGGAGTCGAGATCACTCTCGATAGATTCGTGGTATATTCGAGTCGTGCAAATAGTTGTCTTTCTTTTCCGACTATTACAGTCCGACTCCATCATGTGCTAACACGACGAAAAAGGCAAAAGAAGAAGAAGAAAGACTACTTCGGTCACTTTAATAAATAAATCTCAACACATGGCACATGGCCACCGTCAAATAAGTAAGCAAAAGATCATCTCCCTTTATACAAAACAAATAAAAGAGACCGCCGCTCTAATCTTCATGTGATGTTAGTACTGAAATTGGGTTAGCAGTAAAGAGACTCTCTCTCTCTCTGAATTAATTAGGGGAAAATTATTCGGTCAATTTATATATATTGTACGGATATTAATTCAGTTCTAAACTTTCTAATCTTGTCAATTTAGCCCTAAAATTTTGCGTGAAATTCCAGTATAGTCATTTTGACCAATTTCTACTGAAAATCGCCGACATGACGATATGTCACGTTAGACGGGCAGAGATGACTGAACCGTCACGTTGGCGATTTCTAGTGGAGATTGATGGGAATGACCACATTTGGATTTCGACTAAAGTCTTAGGGCTATATTGGTAAAATCAAAAAGTTTACAACGGAAGTAATAGGTTTAGAACTTGTTAGGTAATTTTTCCATGTATATAGCACAAACATAACGGGCAAATTAGGTTTTAGGGTTTTAGGTTTCCTGTGATTACATTTTCACCTAACCCTATTGGACGAGAAAAGTACAAGCATTATGGTTGGTGTCACATTGATAATGGCATGTTAGGGGCGTCCATTTTGGCCTAGGGACATTAGGCCAACAACTAATTGAAACTGGGGTAATGAACCCTGACTTGAATAGGACTCACATTACATTGATCCCTGAAGTTAGTATATCATTATTGGAAATAAACCGTATTGATCAATTCTATGCCAACTTTTGATACACACGATAGCCACATGCACTTGCTTCTTATTTGGCATGCATTCAGAATTTTGTTAAATAATTCTTCTCCCAACATTAAAGAGAAATCTCTTCACGTCCGTACAAATTAGATCCCCAAGTTCCAAGGAAGAAATGTCTCAATTAGTTGTGGCCTAATGTCCCTAGGCCAAAATGGACGCCCATAACATGTCTTTATCAATGAGACACCAGCTACAATGCTTGTACTTTTCTCGTCCAATAGGGTTAGGTCAAAATGTAATTACGGGAACCCTAAAACCCTAATTTTCTCGTTGTGTTCGTGCTGAATACATGGAAAATTACTTAATCAGTTCTAACCTCTTGTGTGCATGCTATTTCAGTCGTAAACTTTTCGATTTTATAAAAAATAATGATATACAATTTTAATTATTTTTTCAAATTACGCAATTCATGTAATTTGACATTTGTTTAACGTGAAAAAAAATGCAATTCACGTAATTTGATGAAAACCAATAGAAGATTGATTTGTTATAGGTGTACTAGTATATAATTTTTTATAGTCGAAAAATTAGTTTCGGGTAAATTTGTCACATATACATCTTTCGAGGCTTTTTTGTTGTAAATATTAGTTTGGAGGAAATTTGTCACATGTGCCAATTTGAAATTTTTCGTGGTATTAACCCTAATTTTTATGTACTTCTCAAATTTTTTGAATTTTGTCGTGAAATATTGAAAGGAAACTGTTTTGCTTAAAATAAGAGAACTCAAGTGCCGACTGTAAATACTGATTTTGAAAGTCTAAAAGTCTCGACTATTACATGAATGTGTAGTTGCATACTTAAATATTTTATCTCTCTCCTTCATGCGTAAGCTAAACTTTGGCGTAAGACTCATTGTGAAAAAACACAGTAAGGGAGACAAATACAGGAATTGGAAAGATCAAATATGTAAAATTTTACGGGAATAGGGAGATAACTATTTTTTTTAAATATTTGTATTATCAGATGAAAATGTGATTTAATATTTATATATTCTAACATTCCAATCTCTAGCATTAGTAGTTTATTAATGGCGAAAAAGGTCATAGACAAGGGAAGATGATTGGAACAAACTCCAAAACCCTAGTTCTTCCCGAAGCCGTTGACCATTGGATCCATGGTCAATAATTTCTCTGCTCGATGACTTTGTATTGAAGCTGTTGTGACAAGTCATCACGAGTCATCTGACGTGAGCTATAGCTTTGACCATGATCAAAGATGGAGGAATCGAGCGTTTGACAAGATACCATATGCTATATTATTATTATTATTATTATTATTATTATTATTATTATTTATTGAAAGAAATTGTAAAAGCATATGCGTGCACAGTCAGCACCATGTGAGAGAGCTATAATATAACATGCTAGTCGGGAGGCAAAGAGAGAATGAGATTTGATTCTCTTCTTGTGCGACAGCAAAAAACAGAATATTAAATATTATCTAAAAGATAGTTTTTTTATTTGTTTTGCCTTGATCAAGGCCAGGCGACGCCTTGCCGGCAACCGCCAAAAAACGGGAATAAAAAAAAAGAATTCCATTTTTTAAAAAAGATAAAATAAAAAATCATTAAAAGGAGTCCACGGAAGAAAATCAAAACGAATTTTCCATACTAAAAGGCAGAAAATATTTTTTAGTGTATTTTCAGATTTTAGAATATCGCCATTTTCCTGAAAAATGACTTGCTAGAAATATTTTTCAGAAATACCACATTTTTCGCTAAATAAACGAAGCTTAAATGTCACAATAGAACTTTGAAAAGCAAAATTTAGCAAGTACCAGTCTATTCATGTTGTGGAACGATATGTGTGGCTGTTGCTGTTACATTAATTTTTGAGTCGACATTATCTCAACAACGCCGGGATTTCCTACAATGCCAAAAGAACATTCAAAACTTGATAAGGAGACTCCATGGTATGCACGAAAATGATGGTTTAGGCATGAGGTGTGCCACCATATGTGCTTTGTTTCCTTTCCATCTAATAATAGTTTGATAGTGGTCAAATAGTTGACCACATCGTCGGCAAGAATGATCCAAACCCATGCAAAAGTGGACATTGACTTCTCCTTGTGTAGAGTTGTTTTCTTCTTTCTCTGTCGATCCATCAAATCATTGACTGAAAAAAGGTGGAACTAATGTTATTTAATTATCAATGCTTCCTACGTCAATAAAAATGAAAATAGCTTGTGAAATTCATGCGGTTCGACCCAATATGCCGGTGTTCATATGGAGTCGTTCTGCACGTAATTAGCAACCATCAAAACTTAATAAAACTGCGAAATCTTGTTTGCCTTAATTGGGATTGCAGTCCGATTCATGGTCCCACAGAAGTCTCTATTGAGCTACAACTCAACTCAGGTCTTGACGCGCATTGCTCGTTAGGGCTGTCAAAAAACCCGAATAGCTCGAGCCAGCCCGGCAAAAAATTCTGCGCTTTTTTGGTTTGGGTTTGCTCCGATTTGAATAAGGGCTCTAATATTCTTGTATTTATCTTGTTTCAAGTAGGGTCAGGCTTTTCTGATAGCCTTGTGTCACACCTCAAAACCACAATAATAGGGAGCTGTGATACGGCTGTCCCTTTTTGAAAAGGACGCAGTCTCAATTTAATCAGAATTTAATATAATAAAAATATGTATATCCATATAT
The DNA here is from genome assembly GCA_019149425.1 of Psidium friedrichsthalianum. NCBI lineage: Eukaryota > Viridiplantae > Streptophyta > Magnoliopsida > Myrtales > Myrtaceae > Psidium > Psidium friedrichsthalianum. The sequence continues at coordinate 12,458 of JAGVVM010006105.1, forward strand.
ACAAGCTCAAGAAGTTCCTTGATTACAAACATCAAAGTTTACTATTAAAACATAAATAGATATACACACATATCCTTCCAAATGATAGAAACGTCTAATATCAACTTAAAGGGGCTCACCAAAGCCAAAAATAACTCAAAACTTATAACAAAGGCCCCCCAACAAAATGTCCTCCACTAACGATCGTTACTCAACAACGGGGATTCGTTGAATCTGAAAAACATTCAAAACTTGAAAGGAATGAGCTCCATGGCTCATGCAAGTAAACATGATGGTATAAGCATGAGGTGTGCCACCACTATGTGCTTTTTTCCTTTCCACAAAACAGTTTGATATGGTCAAATAGTTGAATCCATTCGGCAATCTCAGCAAAACCCATCAAAAGTCTATCATTGACTAATCACGTATTCAAGACTTTAACTGTGTTTCTCTATGTCTCGAATCATTGAGCCCGAAAAAAGGTGTGAACTAATGTTATTTAATAGAATGCTTCCTGGACGTCAAAAAATGAAAATAGCTTGTGAAATTCGTGTGCGTTGGACCCATTATGCCGGTGGCAAGAGTCGTTCTGCACGTTTTTAGAAACAATCAAAACTAAAAAATGCGAAAATCTTTTTGCCTTATTGGATTGAAGTGGTTTACTTTTAAGAAGTCCTACTTGGACTTTTCCCTCATCTATACGCGCAGGTGGGCAAGAAGACCAACGTGGACTATTCGGTGGATATATTTGGTTTCCTTCCGGATGGACTTGTTCGCCGAAAAACGAGATTTGCTTTATCCAAGTTAAAGTCGGTCTGTTCGTCCCTATCTTACTAGCAACCATATATGTAATCAACGTACAGTGGCCGCGAGAGAGAATTAATTGAAGCGCCGTTTCAAGAGAAGAAGCGAGTGCTTGACGTGGATTTCTCCGGAAGCATTACATCAATAACTTTTGTGTTATAGTCGAGAAATTCTTGTGGTAAGAATTTATGCACAATTCTTTTGTGAGATTGAGAGATTATTTCGTGAGGAATTGGGGCTAAACACTGTGTGCGTTATTGGTTGTAATTGGGCTTGGGAAACACTGAGAGTGTCTGAGTGACTCGAGTGTGGTTTGTAATCTCCGAATTGTATCGCTCGTTCTATAGTGGAATTCGCTGCTGCTCTCCCCGTGGACGTAGGTCTCTACGACCGAACCACGTACATCTGGTGTTCGATTTATTCTTGTTCTGTCTATTTTTCGTTCGATCGCTTGTTCCGCACAACAAACTGTGGTCACGTATAACGCCCGTGACAAATGATGACCAAGATTCCCCCCTTGGCAAGGTCTCTACCTACAATGCCGGTGGCTCGGCCCACAAGGATATCCTAAATAGTGTGCGCATACCCACAAACCCATCAGTCGGGTTCATAGTTATTTTGAGCAGCACAAAATCACAACAACTTAAAACCAATAGCAGAAATCTTTCACAAATTATCTCAACCAGAATGAACAGTACCATCAATTCAAAATCAATAGCACAAAGTAATTACAAACCAACTTGAATAGACAAAACAGTAGTAAATGTTCGATCCTATTTCATGCAACAAAAATGCTTTAAACACCGCTTTTACTTTCCTCTCAAAGGAACAAATCACATTAGAAATTCATATTATACCTTTTCAGAAAAACATGAGTTTACACAAGTCAAAGAAGAAATAGTATCACTCAACAAACGAAGAGAAAAGTAAAATGCGATGGTTACTCGAGTTGACGTGTCCGAATTTCTATTCAAAAGTACGAAAAAATGGATAAAAAACGAGTAATATGACACTCTAATGGACGACTTAACTAATTTATACCTATTTAACGATAGAACGACAACTACGCATCAACGGAAGCACGTCTATAACGGATTTCCTTTGCTGTCCACAGTGGACAGCTCGCGCTGCAGAACGGATAAGGCCATAATTCACTCCATCGAGTTCCGTTTCAAGCCTTCTTATAGTCTACACGAAGCTTATTCAATGTACTACAAAAGTCTTAACATGATCAACCTCAAACAATGACCGAAAAATGAAGATATCAGCTCTTGAAATATACTGTTCGTGTGCGTACTGTAACAATCAGAAATGAAAATCTCGTTTCGGGCAAACCAGAGCGTCAAATTAAGATCCGTCATATCCCACGGCTTCACAATGTCTTAAATTTTCATCTCCATGCAAAAACGCAGTATAAAAACTCTTTAAATGAACCCAGCAACTTAAACTCGACGTAGGTCCGAAATTAAGCCCTGACTCTAAAAATTACTTCAATAGGAGAAACAAGAGTTGCGAGTATTTATTGAACATTGTTAAACATCGTCAGGATAGTTTGGTGAGATATGTGGCTTGGACCCCTCTTCCTCCTTCCTCCCTTTTCTTTCTTCCTTTCTCTTTTCTTTCTTCTTCCTCTTCTTCTTTTTTCTTTCTTCTTGCGTATGTTTTGCTGCAGAGGAAGAGGGAGTTACTATCCATTTTTCTTTCTTTTTCTTTATTGACTTTTCAATCCTTTATTTTATTATTTTTTTCACCATCATTGACTTGGTCTAGTTTTTGACCTATAAAAAGCACATATTACACCTTGCCCGTGCTCGTTAGCACGTTGCCTCTTTGCCGCCTCGATGACATCTCATCGTGATATGAAGAGGCATTGCTTCCACGGCTCAAGATGTGGATCGAAGAAGCGAGATCGAGATGGAAAGGTAAATTGAGAAACATAGACATCAACGTTCCTCTAATCAACGAATCAATAGCCGTTTTGTTCCAATTTGGGCTGCCCTAATGATACCAAATCACATGCCCTTTTTTTTAATAGCATTTTTAGGGATGGATGATGTTGGGATTTTGCGAATTAGCAAAGGCACACAAGATGTCACCACTTACGTTTCTTTGGCGTTCCATTGTGGGGCACATCTCATCTCATTTATAAGTATAGTTTTGCAAAAAGTGTGTGCATGCATGGAAGTCATGCACAAGTCCCGTCGCTGTCTCGTCCCTTTCTCCCAAACAAAAGAATATTATTACATTGCATATTCCCTTCTTTCGATTCCCATGACGTGGGCATTTTGGGTTCTTACATATATATATATATATATATATATATATATATATATATGGTAAAGAATTAGGATGATCTTTGGGGCCAATCTGTTGATCCAAATAAGGTGTTGTGAAGGAAAAATTTGAGTATTTGATGGAAATTAGTATTTGTTCGATAACCGCAATAAAAATTAGATTAAAAGACTCAATCGAGTGAAAAACTTTAGTTAATCTGATAACTAAGGAAGGTGTTTCCTGCTTTGTCCAATAACAAGATCATCAGTATTATTCAGAGTTTTGTTAGTTATTCTATCATTAAACTATCTTTATTGATGATAATAGCGATCACTTGTTTAGAAAGAAATAGCATTATTAATTGATCCATTTTCAGTTATGATGAGAAATTTTTTTCTTTTTTTGGTTTATAGTTGTAATATTCAAGATTGCTGTCACATAAAATTCAGTAATTAAATTATTAGCTCTTGTTTTTCAGTTTTACCAAGCAAGCCCTTACACTTTTTTATGAATATTTAGGCTTATTAAGAATGAAAAGAACTCTTGGGCTTTCCTTTAAATGTCATATGTACGTTTGTATAAACCACTAAACAACAAAATAATCGTAGACGGCTTCAGATGACTTTTGAGTATGAGGATGCAAGAGAGTTTAGCCACCAAGAATTTTATTGTCTTAAGAAATTTTCTAGTGATGTCTTGCCTAACTAAGCAAACAAACGATGGATGAGGGTCTAGTGGTCCCTGTGGCTAGGAGTCCTATAGCTGTTAAACTCGAGCCTGCTCATGAACAATTATGCAAAAAGCTCTTTGGGGGCTAAGTTGATGATAAAGTTAGGGGTCTAATGTCTTTTAGTTGACAGAGTACAAAACAAAGCACGCACCATCACTGAGCCGTCGATTTCCTGCGACGCCGCTCTTATTTCTAGCTCGTGTAGGAAAAATCACGGTCGGGTTTTTTTTTTTTTTTCGGGAGACACCCTCAAGATAGTGAAATGTCATGTGCGATTCGATAATGCTAAGATGTGACAAATGGGCATTGCCCGTTCGAAGATGCCGATCCTAACATGCGCGATTCTCTTTGATTCAATAATCGGAACTTGGAACGTAAATTATCCGCTAAAACTTGCGGCCTCTCTCTTCTTTTTCAGTAAGTTGCATTGGCCTGTAATCCGCCTCAATGGTCAATGGGACAAACTAGATTACATCTTTAAAAATGGAATTTTTTTTAATATTAAAAATGTCTGTTTTAGAGAAGAAGATGTGCATGTGTCTGAGTGTCTCTCTCTATATCTCTTCGTTTATATTGATTTTCCGAAAAAAGAGTCTCCAGAGGGGATAAAATCCTGCTGCTTTTATATCTGTGAATTGACAAATTTCGCTTTCAACTTCAATGATCATTACCTCCAGAGCTTCTGTACTGCCCATCATTATTATGGGGAGCAAAGACGGTAGCAGCTCTCTCTCTCTCTCTCTAGCAGAACTAGAGCTTTGATTACCAAGCGTAGGGAAGAAGTAGAAGAGGAGGAGGCAATAAAGCGGGCAAGGGCATTCATGAATAACAGTAACAGATAAAGCAGGGAGAGCGAGCGAGTGTTTGAGGAAGATGAACAGGAATGAAAGCGCGCTCTCTCTCTCTGCTTGTCAGGATTGGCGTGCCTAACTGAGCAATGTTCTGAGGTGAATGAAATGCCTCTCTCTCCCTCTCTCCCAAAAATGAATGAACACCATCAAACTTTCCCAAGCTGATAAAAGTGACTGAGGAAGCAAATGGAAAGGCCAAAATTAATGGAAAACACAAAAGGAAAAGAGGTGGAAAAAAGGAAATTTTTTGTGGGCTAGGCTAGAGAGAGAGTAGTGGCTGGTTCATGTGAGTTCACATCAAAACTTGGGTTCATCAATTCAAGCATGAAAAGTCTCATTTGTGTGGGGAGTATTCTTCTGTTCTTCCTCAAACTTGGGCACCACACTTTCTTTCCTTCTTTCCTTTGCGAGTTGTGATTCGATTCTACAAACTGGGGAACAGCTCATTCCCTGATGGGTACTTCCTTGTTGTCATTATTCCCTTTGGGATTTTCCTTTCCTTTTTTTTTTTCTTTACCACGGTTCTGAAAGAAGATTTAATGCTGGTGTGAGAAAAATTAAATGAGCCTCAGTCCTACGGACATGAATTGCTCTCACACATTATAAGATCACCCATCTGGGAGAAAAGCCTCAAATTTCTTTTGACATGTCTCTCTGGTGCTCTTTTGGTTGAGCTCGAAGCAATACCATGTAAATTTTTCTTGTCAACCTCTTGTCTGAATGCAGATTTCAGCAGCCAAAAAAGGGGCGGGGTGGGGGGCCTTAGGTTCCGATGGGGTTCTATACGGAGAGTGGGTTTTTGGGGGTTCTGTCTTTTTGCTTCCACAAACAAATCTTGAAAATGAAAGGAAAAAAATGTCGCCTTTCTTTGGACTCGCCAATTTCTTTTTTCATGTGGGGCTTGTGAAGGTTTGCACTTTACAGAATAATAAGAATCTCTTTTGGATCATTATTTTACTTGATTCCCGAGATATGCTCTCATGGGTGGTACTTCTCTCTCTTTTTTCTTTCCCTTTTGTTTTTTTTATAAAGATTTCAGTTCACTGTTGAATTGATTTTGTTGTTGAGTCCCTGTTTGATCGTTCATTACTGTACTAATTTGATTCTGTGTCCCTCTCTGTGTGTCTCTCTGATTTATTCCTGCGAAAAAGAGGGGGAAAAAACTAAGAGATAGATGCTTGTTGTCTGGCGTTTTGGTGGTTTCTCTCAACTAATCCGGAGATGCTGTTTTCAGTTGCAGGTTCTTCACAGCTCCAACGGTCGAAGAATGGTCGATATTAGCGGAAATTGAGGTCACGCAGGCATGAATCTTTAGCACCCTCTTTTTGTTTATCCCCTGCTTTTCTTTTTCTTTTTCTTGGTTTGGTTGCTGAGACAGAGAGTGATTCAAAGAAACAGAGTGAGCAGAGTGAGAAGTTTTTTTTATGAGGGAATGGTTACAGAGATGGTGGTTTACGTCAGAGACTGCTAAATGGTTTGGGGAATTATTTTCTAAGTGTTAGTGGGAGGAGGGAGGGCCTGAGTGATGGCTAATGTCTCCTTGGCTCACAAGGTGCGCCCTTACTCTGTGGGCTTTGCCTTCAACCAGGGAAACAAACTCTTTCCTCAGCTCTCAGTCTCTTCCCATTCAAGAGAACCTTCTCTGTTAAAATATTGCTAACTCTCATGCTCTGTCTCTCTCTCTCTCTGTCTCTCTCTCTCTCTCTCTTACTCAGACTCTGTGCCTTGGTTGGTGTCAAGATTCGGTCATAGCACTGGGGCATTCGAGCACGTTATCATCCTCCCTCTGCTCCTGAGATCTATTCCTCTCCTTGGAGCCCAGAAATCTGCCACATTCGAGAACTTCTGGTCCCCCCCTCCCCTCATGCTTGGAGTGTTCGCCTTTCAGGTTTCTGGAAAAGTTTTCGCCTTGGATTAGGAATCATGTGAGCTCGTTGGACAGTGCTTTTTCAGGTGGTGGTTTGTCGTCAAGTTTATTTGATCTAACAGCGATTGGTTGAGTAGTGAGGGAGGTTCGATTTTGGGGAGCGATACTTTGTTTCTCAAGATGAAGTTTATGAAGCTTGGGTCGAAGCCCGATTTGTTCCAGAACGAGGGAGACAATGTCAGGTAACATCTTCGGAGCTCTTGCGTTATCTGCATTTACTCTTTTGATTAGGGCGCAAGGGAAAGTTTCTGGATGCTCTCCATTGTCCTGCGGGTTTAGATTGATTTGGTTTGGCTGGTTTGGCAATGAGAGAGTGATCCTTCATTGGTTTCTAGCTCACATTGGCATCTGCTTCTCAGACACTTCCTTCCACTTCTTTAAGAATTTCTTTTGGTAATCATAGTCTGCTCTTTTGGTGGAAGAAAATTTGAGATCATGACCGACGTGGTCTCTTACTAACATACAGATTTGCCGAGTTGGGTCCCTTTCTTGAGCTTCCATGGCTTCTAAAGAACATGATTTTCACGAGTAGGAAGGGCCTTTTGATGAAAAATTGCTCCTTCAGTAGCAATGCATATGCTCTGTGCTCATCTCTCTTCATCCTTCCTGACCTCAGTCAGATTTAAGTATTACTGGACTCCATTGCTAATCTGGGGGATTAGGTGGGGACACACTGAGACAAGTTTCAATAAGTGTTGAGAAATTTTTCTTTCACTCGTTTGGATTTGTATCCTATCGTTGTTTTTGCTCTGTCCATAGAAAAGTTCAAATGTAAAATGCTGATTTGAAGTGTATTGATGGCCTTGCGCTATATTTCATTTCCCTTTTAGTTCTTCTGAAGTGTTTAGGAACTTGAATAGATGCAGTTTCCTATATTGGCATATTCATTAGTTGGCATCGCAGCAGGAGATGATCGGGCACAAGCGAGAGGCACAGAAAACTAAGAGCTCTGCAAATGTGTTTGCTATATTAACTAATCATTTATGATTGGCATATGATGCTCAGTGGAGGTCCATCTTAATGCTGATACGGAATGGTTTACATTTTAACAGACTAGTTTCTCGACTAAAGGAAAACGAAATCGATTCGCAAGGATAGAATAACCAGATATGTTTTAGCCTTGACAGGGAAGTGTTGAAGTTCAAAATATGCAATAAGCATGTTATAACATGCGATGTCTTAATCTGCAATCAGGTTCCGGTCAGTCATAGGACTGATTTCACTTGAGTGATGATTGTTTTTACAACCGAACTGTAGTCGACAGCAGTCTGCAGTACATCGCCACGTTCACGAATATTCTCTTTGAAAGACTTTGACTTCTGGGTATGTTCCATGGGTT